>PVJI01011519.1:0-55628 GCA_004026765.1 Micronycteris hirsuta | reverse complement strand
ACTAATGGATCTGATGTGACAGATGGTGAGGAAAAGCACAAAGTGAAAATGATCCCTGGGTGTTTAGCAACTGGGTAAACAGTGAGGCCATCTGCTCTGAAGAGGAAAGGTTTGAGGAGATATATGTTTTTATCAAGAATCTCCAAAACTTCAGGCCATGACCAATGTGGCTAAGTTGATTGGGTGTTGTCCCACAGAGCAAAAGATTGCTGGTTCAATTCTTAGTCAGGGCACATACCTAGGTTGCAGGTCTGGTCCCCAGTCGGGGCATGTACAAGACAACCAATCAATGTTTCTCACTCACATTGATGTTTCTCACCCTCTCTTTTTCACTCCCTTCCCCTCTCTCTAAAAAGCAAATAAATAAATCTTTAAAAAACAAAATAAGAAGAATCTCCAAAACTCAGTTAAATAAACTCAGTCTACTTGGAGCCATTCAAGTAAAGGTACCAAATAGACAGCTGAATAAATATGTTTGAACTCAGAGGGCTCTCTGAACTAGAAATTTAAATCTAAGTGTTACCACCATAACTAGCAAAGCTAAAACCATGGGAGCAGGTGCCATTACTCAAGTTACAGAGAAGAGCAAAGGGGCTTTAGAGGGATAAGCTCTGTGGACCTCAAATATTGATGGTTAACGTGAAAAGGAGTAGCAGCCATGCAGGTATGAGTAATGCCAGTACATAGTGTCATCTAACCAAGAGAATAGAGTGCTTCAAGATGAGAAATAGTTTATTATGTCGGGTGTGAAAATTAAAAAAAAATTAAACACATAGTTTATTCTTATATTATTATTTATTATTTTATTATTTCCATATGGACAATGGTATTTTTGTTTCACCCTGTATGTGTGTGAGAGTGTGTATATCTTCGATGATTGACAGGTGCCTGGAATTGTTGATTTTGTTTCAGCAAACCTATAAGAGGTAAAACTAATTTACAAGTTTGGGAGAGAAAGGATTGATTTAAATCATAAGATCTGGATCTAATTAACTCAGAAATTCTCAACTCTGTAGAAGCTAATTAAAATTCACCTGGTGACCCTGGCTGGTATGGCTTCATGGATTGAGTGGTGGCCTGCGAACCAAAGGGTTGCTGGTTCGAATCCCAGTCAGGGCACATGCCTGGGTTGCAGGCCAGGTCCCCAGTAGGGGGCGAGTGAGAGGCAACTACACATTGATGTTTCTCTTCCTCTCTGCCTCCATTCCCCTCTCTCTAGAAAAAAAAAGTTTTAAAAAATCACTTGGTGAACTTTGAACACAACTAATGCCCAGACCTGACACTGGGGTCTTGGGTAGGACCCAGGGATTTTACTTTTCTAATCGGTAATTTACTAATTTATTAGTTAACATATGCATTTATTAATTTATAAAAGTGTAATGCACAGACCTAACAGTGCCAGTCAAAAGCAACAATAGATCGACAATGTTGAATATTTACTTTTCCTATTCTATAGCCCCAGTTATGGTTAATATGTCTGGATGCCTTTTCTTCTCATTTGGACTGTCTTTTTTTTCTATTTATTTCATATACGAGGGGAGATTCCAAAAATCCAGAATTATCTTCTGGAGGTCAGGCCCCTTGTAGTACAGTCTTCCCCCACTAGGTGAGTGTTCTAGGAACCCATCTGAATCAGTGTACCAGCTGGCATTGTTGTGAGAGGCTGCAATTGGCTTCAGTGAAATTTTTTTTAAGACTTTTTCAATGTGTTTGACCATTTCATGATGGGTGATTTATAAGCACACCTGCCCATGCTATGCTGTGTATTCATCAGTTTTTGACCAAAAATGGCATGACCCCTGGGCCCACCCTCCCTATTCACCCCATCTCACCTGAGTAACTGTTTTTATTTCTTTGGATGAAAAAAGTCCTCAAAGGGAAACATGTTGCTATTGTGGAAGAGGTGAAATGAAAAACAGCAGAACTAAAAGGTATCAAAATCAATGAGTTCAAAAACTGTTTTTAGCAGTGGGAAAAATGTCTCAGTAGGTGTATTGCATCCAATGGAGAGTACTCCGAAGCTAAGTGAAGTTTAAACATGTAAGAATAAATACACATTTTTATAAATAAACTCCATGTTTTTGGGTCCCCTCTTGTACATATATCCCACCACCCCAACTGCAATGTGAAGTCCTTCAGATCAACGTTTAGGTTTTACACAGAGCCCAGTTAAACTTTAAAACTCAGAAGATATCTGATAAACATGTGGCTGATTGACTTACTGCTACTTTCATGAGTCTATTTCAACTTCTTTCAGATGGAACTTATCAGGGAGGAAGGAAGTAGCCTTCACAGCCAAGTTCAAAAATAATATCAATAGTTGCTAAAGGAGAATTCGCATCTTCTATTCTTTTACAGACTTTACATAGATTTATTTTGCCTTCTTACCTCCTCCCAAGTCTTAAAATATAACAATGCCACAACAGTAACACAGGCAAGATCCAAAGTTTATCCTCTTAATTCAGCTTTGGCTTAAGCCAGAACAGATGGTCAAACTTTTTTAAACCCAGCAATACTTGAGAAGCAATAAATGGAACTATGCTGCTGCTGTTGCCTTCTACTTGTAAGAGCTACTTCACACTGGATGGTTAACAAATGCACAGAGAAAAAATTGGGGCATTTGTAGACCATAAACAGTATGTGTGTGTTGGTTAAAAAAAAATGAGGACACTTTTAAGAATTGGTTCAAGGTCACACCAGTGCATTAAGAAGAAATAAAAAGTCATCAAACCACCTTTGCTCATGAAAAAAACCCACTTTTCCCCCTGAAGCAGAAGCAATGACTATGTTAAAAAAAAAAAAAAAAGAGAGAGAGAGAGAGAGACATCTTTCTAAATTGCCTAGTCTTGCAAACTCACCACAAAGAGCTATGAGGCTTTAGAGAGCAATAGCTGTGGCCAGCTTTCCAATCACTGTTTTGCTTTTTCTTTATGCTCTTTTATGTTTTTTTTCTAACCCCGGCCATAATTAGTGCAATGTAAGAAAAACCTTGTCTTATAACCTGAAAACCTTTGGAAATTTGCTGATTATGCAGTTTCCATTTTGAGCTGAGCCAAGTACCTTTCTGAGTTTCAGCTAGAACTTTTCTGCCCTTTGCCACCCAAATTATTTATTTATTTGATTTGATCCTTTTGATTTATTAAAAAATGTTGCCACTGGCCTTAGGGCTTCTTGGCAGAGATAAAAAAAAATGTTGATCCAATAATTAAATTAAATCTGGCATAAGGGTGGGGCAAGAATCAAATAAAAGAGAAAATTCTCTCTTAGGAAAGGCCTGCGAAGAAAGAAAATTTAAATCTTGTACTTGGGTATAATAAGAGGAATCCATGTTCACGCCATTTCACAAACATCACTCGAGCCTGCTTTGGCTGCAGCTCTGGTAAAGTGGAAGTCTGTTTCATTAGAATCTGATGAACCCAAACCACAAACACCAACATGAGAAATGAAGTTTAGGTTATCTGCATCCAGGTGGAAGTTTAGAGCCTCACCTGTAATGGTGAGTATAGGAATGAAGTAGAGGGCACCTTGAGACAGTGTTTTCATGAAGGTCCTCTCTCTCTGTCTCTGCCTCTCTTTCCCTCCCTCTCTCTCCTTTCTTCCCTCCCTCTCATTATTCTGACCAGTTGTTTCTTCCTGAATATGATGTGTAAGAAAGAGGAGAGCAGCATTTAATGAATTCACCTGGTTCATCCAACAAGTTTTCACTTGTAGAGTCTAACTCAGGAGGAAATGTATTCTCTTTGCTTTTTAATTTCCTCATATTTCTCACCTCTCTCCATTTACCAGTTCTCTTTTGCTCTTTTTATCTTAGTCTCTCCCCTCACTATACTCTAAGTGGTTGAAGGATGGGATAGGGCTTCTATTTCTTTTTCACTGCCTGCTTCAAGCATTGACAGATGCATTGTTAAAGCAAAAATGGTTGCAACAGAATTTCAGTTGAATGCATCTAATAACACACTCATTCATTCATTCAACAAATGCTTATTAAGCAACTAGTATGTACCAGACTCTTTTTAGGCAGTGGGCATAGGGAAGTGTCTGGGACAGATACACTTCCTCTTGTGAAACTTCATTCTAGAAATCAAGAGACTACTTAAATGATTCTTGGTTCCTACCTTTTGATTCACAAAAGGATTATCAAAGATTTACATGGGTTAAAAAAAATAAGCCAGGCTCTTCTAGGAAGAATTCTGGGGGAAGTGTGTTTCGTGAGGAAGCACTGTAGAAGGGAGCTGCGGGTTGTATCTCCTCTCCATCCCGTGCTCCTCCTTTTCCATACAATTATGTTACCCTTCAGGAACCCTTTCCTTTTAATCTTCCCTGTTCTTTTTACAGAGAGAAATTCAGGGTATTATCTACTTGCAACCAAAAGAAAAAAAAAATCCTTTCTCCATCGAGTTTCCTGATTGACTTGTGGAGTGCTAAGAATGTGTTCTTAGTTCGGTATTTCTCCCTTCAGTGATTGAGGGAAATCCCTGATGACAATACTAGCTCCTTGGGTGACACCTTAAACCAACACAGAATGCTGTCATCCTGTGGTAGTTGTGATCAGCTGGAGTGATTTTGAAGAGGGAAGGGCATGGAATGGAAGCTTCAAAACAACTTGTCTTATTGGGCTTAGTGATTCTTAAGCAATCACAGCTCTACCCTCACACCCAGAAGATCATGCTCCGCCTGCTTTTCCAGCTGTGGAGCCAGGCAGGGAGCCAAGCCATCAGCGTGCTGCGGAGATAGTCATGCAGTGTGCGCACAGCAATGTTCTGAACCAACCAAGCAGCATAGATACAGAAAATCTCTTTTGAAGGCTAGTGTCAGCAGTCAGGGCTCATACGCTGCTCTGCAGGGTATCAGAGTGATATCGGCATCCAGGGCTTGCCTTTCCCTGTGCCAGGTGATGACATCTTCTTGTGGCCAGACAGGCCTTTGTGGAGAAAAGGGGTGGCTCACTTAAAGCAGAGAATATTACATTCCTATGCAAATTCTTGATTAGTGTATTTATTATTTTTAAGGGCTGAATACATGAAAACAATGAGAGATGAGACTAGTGTTTATGAAGATGAGACAGTGGCAGGAAGGAGGTAACCAGCATGGGAAAACTGAAAACACCCCACACTAAAATCAGTGTATAGTATCTTGTAACGTAGACCATGCACGGGGTTCAATCCTGTACTAATACAGTGGATACGCAATTGTTCCTGGTGCTCGGTCTCTTTCATGATTGCATTACAAATTGTAAATATGTATGTTCTCATATTTTTATGGTAAACATTATTGGCTGGATATCATTTTATTTGTATTACTACATAATGAATTTCTTAATTTTTGTCATAGTTATATTTTCCCAATTTTTCATAATTCATATTACACTAAAATTGATCATTTCAGAGACATTTTGATTGAGATAGTTTATTAAAATTAATGCATAAGTGTAGAAATTCTCAATCAAAAAGGTAAGAAAATCATCACAATTTTCTTTAAATCTTCACTTGAGGATATGTTTTTTATTGATTTTAGGGGGACAGGAAGGGAGAAAGAGAGAGAGAGACAGACAGAGAGAGAGAAACATCAATTAGTTGCTTCCTGTAAATGCCCCTACTGGGAATCAAACCTGCAACCTAGGTATGTGCCCCGACCAGGGGTGGAACTGCTACCAACTGGTGCATGGGCTGGTGCTCCACCCTGCTGAGCCCTCTGGTCAAGCATTGGAGTTCTTAATGTGTTTTATCATTATATTTAAGAAGTTTATATCAATTTATAATGTCACAAACAGTGAATGAGTAGACACAATTATCTAGCCATCACTCAGTACTAAATATGTAAAAATTGTACTGCTGTATACCATCTTTCACAACACATATTTAAGTTGCTAGTGTGAATAAACTTTGCTACTGTGTGATCTTCCTTTTTTTATTTTTTTAAAGATTTTTTATTTTTAGAGAGGGAAAGGGAGGGAGACAGAGAGGGAAACATCAATGTGTGGTTGCCTCTTGTGCGCCCCCTACTGGGGATCTGGCCCACAACCCAGGCACACACCCTGACTAGGAATCAAACCAGAGACTCTTTGGTTGGCAGGCTGGTAGTCAAGCCACTGAGCCACACCAGCCAGGACTTTGCTATCTTTCTTTGATGAGGTCACCCTCTTTTAATTGTTGCCATTGCCAATCTTTTGACTATATAAGATACTTATACATCATCACTTAAGGAAATATTACATTATATTTACTTTTGATGCAATTTGAAATAAGACTACTTTAAACATTTACAGCTAATTGTTTGGCAGTTTTGTAATATAATTATTTTGTTGTATTTTTTTCCATTACCATTTTATCCCACTTATACCCATTTCCCTCCTCAATCGCCACCTGTTGTCCATGTCCATGACTCCTTTTTCCTTTTTGCTCAGTCCCTTCACTACCAAACCCTGCTCCTATAGCTGTCATCCAGCTCTGTATGAGTCCGTTTATATTTTTGCTTGTTAGTTTAGTTTGTTCATGAGATTCCACATATGAATGAAATCATGTGGTATTTGTCTTTCTCTGACTGGTTTATCTCACATAGCATGATGTTCTCCATGTCCATCCATGTTGTCGCAAAGGGTAAAATTTTCTTCTTGTATTACATTGTGTTATATTGTATTACATTGTGTACACAGTTGTTTTATCCACTCATCTACTGATGGACACAGGCTGCTTCTGTATTTTGGTGACTGTAAATAATGCTGCAATGAATGTAGGGGTATTTATGTTCTTTTGAATTAGTACTTTGGGTTTCTTTGGATATATTCCCAGAAGTGGGATTGCTGGGTCATAAGCTAGTTCTATTTTTAATTTTTTGAGCTATCTCTGTAATAGGGTGCAGCCAAGGGGAGCCCCAAATAGGGATTTGTAATGCGGCCCAGAACTCAGGGTGTCCAGGAAATATTAGAAAAAAAATATATATAGGATGTCCTCACCCCCACAAGTCTGAACTGGGGAATGAAACACATGGAGCAGGGCCATTGAGAGCTGTTTTGCATAGCAACAGTTTTGCAGATAACCTCTAGAACAGTTGTTTAACATATCTATAACCTTTAACTGGTTTCATAGATATGTTAAATAGCTGTTGTCTTGCTTTGAGCCAAGGGCATGGGAGTGACTTCAACCCATGATGTAACTGGGAGGCAACTACCTCTGGGTACAGAACCTGCATAAAAGCTTGCAGATGATTGGCTCCATGCAATGGGGCCACGCCTGCCAGGACTTACTATGGCAGCCCAGTAACACTGGAAGAATATGGGAATGCTGGCAGGTGTGACTGATTGTGGGAGGAGTCAGAAATGGTGCTGCAGAGGAAGGCTGGCGCTGGGATTTAGACCCAGGCTCAGTAGCCATGATGGGGCTTTTTTGGGGACCACGCAGCTTTGGAGAAAGTTGGGAATGTGTAGATTTAGGGTACTCCCTTTTTGCCATGTGGCTTAGGAAGCAGGAGAGACTGCCTGGAAGAAAAGACGTGAAAGGATTCTTGCTGGTGGGTCATGAGAAGGTGCCACATGGTTTTGGATTAACTGGAGATCGTGGCAGCAACACAGTTGGTGGTGCCAGAACTGAGGGGCTGCCTGAACCACGAACTTCTACTTCTTTTTCTGAGATACAGTACCCCGGACTGAGCAAAGGGGAGAAGGAAGGACTGTGTATTTGTGGGTATTCTAAAGGACTTTAGTATTTTTAATGAAGATGTTAAGTGATTCCTCTAAGTCTGTATAAGTTTTTAAATAAATAATCCCTTTCCTTTTCACCAATCTCTGGCATTGAGAGATATCTCTCCCTGGTTGTGGGCAAGGTGAACCTAATACAGTGGGGGGAGGGACCCCGGAGCACAAGTGTGGGTCCATTTTATAATAGTATATCTTTCGCACCCCCCAGCCGAGGTCTGGTCTGTGACATCTCCATATTGCTTTCTGAGACTGTAATCAATTCTGTCAATTAAGAAGTAGGAATTTTAATATTCACTTACATATAAAGAATGAAAATAAATATATCTTTATGAAGAGAAATCTTTATAAGGCTGATGTAAATACTGTGTATAATAAATGTAGAGTGAGATGCAGGGTCTCATTCTCTTTTACTGCATGTATCAAGATAAAATGATTAGTCTTAGACCCTATCTTTTTCCTTGCCATTCAATAAATACTTGTCTCTGTGATATCACCAAAACTTATAAAGTGATTTGGACTCCTCAGAAATTGCATATTTTGTAAGTGTTATACATTAATAGAAATAAAATCTTTATACAGTGCTATCTAGGTACTCGTTGGCTTCAGAACTCATCAAACCTGGTACTCATTGCATTTTGATGAGAAAAAGTTTTTCAGCACTCAATGCTTACTCACCACTTGTCACACATGCTAGAACTTGTATGAGTCACAACTACAACCTGCAAGAGAAAATGCTTCATTAATCATTGCTTGCTCACTACTCATCGGGATGAATTATTGGTGAGTACCGAGATACCACTGTACTTGAAAATCAGACCCATTCCCAATTATCCAGGAGATATAAAATACTTATATATTTCAGCTAGTTCCTAAATGTGTTTTAGAAATATATGTTGTAACACACAAAAAAACTGAAATACCATTTTGGAAGTAGAAATCTTTTGTTCTTGTCTCAAATTATCTTCTAATTTTGTAGGAAAGTAAATGACTATCTCTTTAAATCTTAGCTTCTTCATCCATCAAATGAAAGAAGGATCTTTTTCACTTATCAAAGCTTTTAATGATTTGGAAGATAGCATTACTTAAGACAAGATAGAGACACATTTTAAGGTATAAAATTCTGGACAAATTTATATTAAAGCTGTCCCATCAAGAAATTTCTGTGTTGCCAGTCCTGTGCATACTGGTTAATAGGAGAGAAATTTTAGTCAAGTTGCATTTACTAATATTGCATTATTAAAATCATTCTGCTTATGCATGCCCATTACTCCGAAAGCTACTGAAGAAACTTTAAATGCATTAGATTTTATGTTGAAAAAAGATCAAGTAGTATCTTCCTGCATGTCTCCTTACTAATCAGACAAAACATACTTCTGATACTTCTGGTACCAAATGTGTGGGTGTTTCCCGCCACACCACGCAATTCTATGAGACCCCCACTGGATGTTCTCCATTCTAACTCAACGTTGACACTGTTAACCTGGAGATAGTGTCATGTCCCACAGGTGAAGGGCTCTGTACCACAAGGCTACCCCTGCTTCAGATGCCAACCACAAGTAGTAGGTCCTCTGGTTACACACAACTTCTACCTGACTTGGCTAGAAATCAAAGGTTTTTACCACTTCTTCCCTTTGGATTTAATTACTTGTTAGAGCAGCTCACAGAACTCAAGTAGACACTTGCACTTACCAGTTTATTAAAGGCTATGGTAAAGGATACCGGTGAACACCCAGGTGAAGAGATACATAAGATGAGCTCTGGGAGGGTCTCCATAGCAGAGGAGCTTCTGTCCTGGCGGAGTTAGGGTACATCACCCTCCTGATGTGTGGATGAGTTCACCAACTTGGAAGCTCTTTGAATCCCGCTCCAGTGGATTTTTATGGGGCTTCTTCACACAGGCGTGATCCATCATTAACTCCAGTTAGCCTTTCTCTCTTCCATGAGAATGGGAGGGGAGCCTAAACATTTCAAATTTCTAATCATGGCTTAGTCTTTTCCATGACCAGCTTTCACCTAGGAGGGATCAGAAATGCACCCAGAATCACCTCGTTAGAACAAAAGCTATGCCTATGACCCAGGAAATTACAATGGTTCCAGGAGCCCTGAGCCAGGAGCTGGGTCAAGACCACATATTAGAACAAAAGATACTCCTGGTGCTTTTATCACTTAGGAAATTATTAGGGTTTAGGAGACTTGTGCCAGAAACCGGGGGCAGAGACAAAAATCTGTCCCCGAGGTCTTCCACTTTAGTTCAGAATATAACACCAAAACACAAGAAAAACTAATAAAACCATTAGGCTGGGTATAATAAATTATTGCAAATAAATATTGAGGACAATCGCTTAAATTAATCCTAACCATTAAAGAAGGGAATTTAAAAAGAAAACTCTAAAGCTTTTGTTTTACTCTTCACCACTCATCATATGCAAAATTAAAACATGTTTCTCTGATGAGAATTTTCAAGCCTTTTCAGCATTGTGAGGAAATAAAGCTATGGAAAATAAAGCAGTGCACTAGCCACTAAAATTTAGTAGGAAGAATAAAACTTTATTGTTCGTTTTTTTCCTAATTAAACTTTATAGATTTCTTGATGTTAATCAGTACACAAAATGTCTGGAATGTTTACTTCCTGAAACAACCACGGACTGATTCTTAAATTATCTGATAGCTCTTAGTAGAGAAAAAGTGAATTGGAAATTGTTTCTTAATTATAAAGCTTTCGTGGGGTGGAAAAAATAAAAAAAACTGAGCTAAATTACAATAGCATAAAACTGGGAATCAACTCAGAATTTTTCTTCTCTAATTTGTTTCTAACTTTTATTCAGCTAGGAGAGAGTTGATCCTTCAGGTAATGATTACTTCATCACCGTCAGGAGAATATTAACTATACTAATGTTAGAAATCATTGACTTGGGAGAGTCCTTCGCCATTCATTAATTCTTGGGCTGAATGGGCTGTGTAAAAGAGAGGGGAAGATAAACAAAATGTAAACTGAGACACCGAACTATGATCACTTTTTTGGTACATGTTTCTATGAGTAAATATTTCATAGTTTGCAGTCTTCTACCACAGCCTTAGTCATGTTTTCCATCTGTCCTCCAATCTATGGGGATGGCGATCCATCTTTCCTGGGCTAACATAAGGGAGTAGTGGGAATATGAATGAACATCTCATCTTTTGCAATCTCTCTCTCTCTGTGTCTCTCAATTAAAGAGTAATAATAAAAGAGTATTAGAATATATGAGACCATTCTAATTCTAGCCAGGCGATAGATACTTAATATTTATGTGGTATACAAGGGGAAGACTTTTCTTGGAGCTTTCCAAAATGGTCTGCATCTGTTAAGCCATTATCAACAGCTGCAATGTATAAGAAATGTATAAGAAGGCAACTGGAAAATTATTGTCATTTAAGATGGTTGATTCTTTCTTATAATCACACAGTTGAAAAGATCTGTCTATTCTTGCACCAGTATATCTCTAGCATCCAACTCTTCCATTGTTCTCTCCGTTTTATTGCTTCAGTTTAGTGTCTCGTTATTTCTGTCTATTCTTATATTATAATTTATTAATTATTGTGTTATTTTCTTTTTTAATTTTACTGCATTTTTTCAATACCATTTATCCCTTTATATTCCCAATCCCCCCAAATCACCACCCTGTTGTCCATGTCCATGAGTCCTTTTCCCTTTTTGCTCTACGCCTTCACCTCCAACCCACCCCCCCATTGCTGTTGTGCTGCTCTCTATGAGTCTGTCTCTGTTCTGCATGTTAGAAATGTTTGTTCATATGAGTGAAATCATATGGTATTTGTCTCTCTCTGACTGGCTTATTTCATTTAGTATAATGTTCCTCAGGTCGATCCATGCTGTCACAAAGGGTAAAATTTTCTCCTTTTTTACAACCAACTAGTATCCCATTGTGTAAATGTGAGGTGATATCTCATTATGGTCTTAATTTGCATCTCTCTGATGATTAGTGACATAGAGCATCTTTTCATATGTCTATAGGCCACCTGTATGTCTTCTTCAGAGAAACGTCCTTTAGGTCCTTTGCCCATTTTTAATTGGATTTTTTGTTTCTTTGATATTGAGTTTTATAAGATCTTTATATTTTGGATATTAACCCTTTATCAGATGTATCAGCAATATATTCTCCATTCTGTAGATTGTCTTTTTGTTTTGTTGATGGTTTTCTTTGCTGTGCTAAACCTTTTTAGTTTGGCATGGTCCTATGTGTTTATTTTTGTTTGTTTCCTTTGCCTGGGGAGATGTATCAGGTAAAATATTGCTCTGAGCAGTGTTTGATATTTTACTGCCTATGTTTTCTTCTACAAATGTTATGGTTTCTGGTCTCATATTTAAGTCTTTAAAGCATTTTGAATTTATTCTTTTGTGTGGTATAAGAAGGTGGTCTAATTTTATTTTTCTGCATGTATCTTTCTAATTTTCCCAACACCATTTATTAAATAAACTATCTTTAACCCATTGTATGTACTTACTTCCTCTGTCAAATATTAATTGACTATAAAGGTGTGGGTTTATTTCTGGACTCTCTATTCTGTTCCATTGATCCGTGTGTCTGTTTTTATGCCAGTACCGTGCTGTTTTGATTACTATGCTTGTATAATATAGGTTGGTATTAGGTAGCATGATTCCTACAACTTTGTTCTTTCTCAGGATCACTGTTGCTATGTGGGGTGTTCTGTGGTTCCATATACATTTTTTAAATACTTGTCCCAGTCTGTGGAATACATCCTTGGAGGGTGCACTCACATCGAGGCCCACACTTACTCAGATTGGGACAGTTTGGGCACTGGCTCACCTAACGGGAGCATCTCTGGTAGGTGGGAGGAAACTTGGAGCACCTGCAGGAAACCTCTTGGGTGTGGGGAGAACATGGAGGCTCCACATAGACCGTGGCCCTGGCAGGGAATCAATATTTTTTTCTCATCAATGTGATCATGAAACTTTATTAGAGAGGACTTTCTGTATGGACATTTTAACAATATTAATTCTTCCAGTCAAGCAACACAAAATATCCTTCCATGTGTGTGTTTTCTTCAGTGCTTTAAAGTTTTCATTGTATAGGTCTTTCACCTCCTTGGTTAGATGTACTAGGTATTTTATTCTTTCTAATGCTATTGCAAAAGAAAATGTTTTTTTAACTTCACTTTCTGGTAGTTTGTTATGAGTGTATAGAAACATGGATGATTTTTATATATTGATTTTGCATTCTACAGCTTTACTGAATTTATTAGTTGTAAATGTTTTTTTGTGGAATCTTTAGGGTTTTCTGAATATAATATCCTATAACCTCCAAATGAAGACAGTTTTACTTCCTTGTTTCTGATTTGAATGCTTTTATTTCTTTTTGTTGCCTAATTGCTCTGGCTGGGACTTCCAGGGCTGTGAGGAATAAAAGTGGTGAGAGTGAGCATCTTTATCTTGCTCCTGATCTTAGAGGAAAAGCTTTCAACCGAGTGCGATGTTAGCTAAGTTTATATAGGCATATCGGTTGATAGATATAGGTGTGTAATAATACATATTTTTTTTAGAAAATAGGGTAAGGGGTTGATATTCATATGTAATGACATAAATTTTCACATGTACAATAGTGGGAAATAGTCTCCTGATAAACCTCTGCTTAGAACATCTAGTTTTCAGGACTGGATTTCTGACCTTAAACTGGGATGCGCTGCGGTATAGTCTGGTCTACTTGCCCACAGCTTCAGATTTACACTATTTGGTTAGATTCCCAAACCATTTACATTGTGTTGGATGTCCGCTGCTCCAGCTTCATCACCATCTACTCCTGCTGCAACACTGGTCAGCCTGCCTTGCTCTCATGCCTCCATGCATTTGTGTGTGACAGTCTCTCTCTGTCTCTCTGGATAGCTTTCTCCTTCCAAACGCAGCTCAAACATCATTTCTGCCCTGGCTTTCCCAACTTCTCTGCTCCCATAATGCCCTTTGAGTCATCTGTCATAGAAGACAATAGGGTATTCAAATTGGGAGTTAATGTCTCTATTTCCCACACTAGTGCATAGGCTTCTTAGCAGAAAGGACTTCTTTCATATGGTGATGACACTTAGTGGGTTTTAAATAAATGTTTATAATAAGTAAATAAATTATTCCATAAAAAATATAGATCACTATAGATTAATTTTAAGGAAAAGATTTATGGACCGAACCTCAAAGATATAATTGATAAGAGAAGCAAACAAAAGTAGTCATAGAAACAGGCAAAAAAAAAAATGATATGAGTTTGGAGAACAGAAAGTGAAAATTTCATGAGAGGAATATGGAAGGAAAATTGTGAAGTAAAAGTGATTGAGAATTGGAAAAATCTATCTTTGCTCTTAATATTGTGACCCCTAGTATAAATCTTTAATATTTAACTTCCAGGCTAAGTTGTATGCTCTGATGTCTACACGCATGTGCACACACACACACACACAAGCTTCTGGGGTGATGCCTGAAATTCTTCTTGATGTTCTGTATACATATCTGATATCAGTGAGTTTTAAGAATTAAATACCTCCCTCCCTGCTTTACTCCCATTTAAAGACAGCCAACTCTTAATGTACTAGCTTAAGATGAACTTCTTGTTATACTCATATAGTTGATTCATTAAACAAACAGTAAATAAATCCTTGCCCTCCTGTGCTTTGGGGTTATTTTCCTGAAGAAGTCTTAGAATAGATTTTCTATTGGCTTAGAAAATCACATGAACCATAACTGTCTACATTAACTTTCTGAGATGATGGAGACATTTATCTGTGTCATCTGATACAGTAACTACGTGGCTCCTGACATTTAAAAGGTGTCTAGTTAGTGTTACTGAGCAACTGGATTTTTTATCCTATTTAAGTTTAATTAATTTATATTTAAACAGCCATTTGCAGCGAGGGTTTACTATATCGGGCTGCACAGTTCTGGAATATGTGTGAGGAACCTAAAATGTAGCCATTACTTCTACCCCACCACATGGTCCACCTCCCCTTCTGACGCTTTCTCCAGGACAGCTGGTTGAGAAATGGAAGCGAGAGCTGGAATGCTTAACTTCTAATTTGCCAGTTGCCATTGGAGAATGGCAGTCTTTAATAGGAATTAAGAGGGAGCTAGGCCATGAAAATATACTCATTCCTGACTGTTACACATGAACGGCCGACAACATTTCTGTATAATCAGTCTATCAAGAAAAGTTATAATTAGAATCTTATTTATTTCCTTCTTGTGGAACGCTGGGCTCCTTTTACTACATTAACACAATCAGTGCTAAAAGGCAAAGGGAAATTGGCTTTGGCATGCATATCATTCTTATGGTACCCGTGAGATTTTCAACATAAGTCAGAGAAGCATTCTGGATTCGTGTTAAGGATGTTTCTTGTGATCAGACTGGCCTAAATAATACATGAGCCCACACGTACAAACATATTTCATGTCAGCCGCTACTGAGATAGCATCACTAACTATCCCTGGTAATTCTTTCCAGCCCTCCAGATGTCTACTTAGACAGGTTGTTAAGTTTGCTCGGAACGACTCACATCTAATTTAAAGAGTCTCTCCAAGCATTGGGTACATGGACTCATGTTTTGAAAATGGGGTTATTATGCAAAGAGCTAGGGTGTGGACTATAAATTTGCATTTTAATATGCACTCTTGTGACCCTGATACAGGAGTCCCTCCATTATGTTTGAAAAAAGCATAGTTGGGCTGTAGAACTCGTTAGAGGACCAGAACACAGAGCACAGGCACACAGCATGGTAATGTATGTTAATGAGACAGTCAGGCTTTTAGAAGTAGACCATTTCAGTTTCTCCAAAAAATGTATGCTCACAGAGATGGCCTGTGCATATTTAAGGTGGGAGGAGGAGGTATAGTCATACACATTCTACAAGGCATTTGGAAATAGTACATTTTCAGGAAACTGAACTGGTCCATAGAGTTACATCAGGCTTTGCAAATGAGTAACTGTTGTAGTGCCTTTTCCCTCAGCAAGACACCTCAGTCACCTCGTGGCAAACAGACAATAACCTCTCTGTTGTTTCTCTTTTCTTCTTCATAATGTGGAGCTAAAAGCAAGCACGAACCTGAATCAAAATCCCTTGCTGTCCAGTGTTTGGAAGCGTGTACCTTATTTTAAAAGATTGGAAAGTGGCAAACAGCTCAGAATACAGTGATCTCCCTCTCTCTGTGTTCTTTTCAACACAGCAAGACCTTCTTGGGTATGGATTTCTTGGTGATGCATTTTGGGGAGCAGCGCTGGGAATCTGTTCAAATCAAACCATTTGAAAATAGCTCATCTTCCAGTAATGCAGTGTTGGGGCCAAGGCCAGGCCACCCCAAGATATCCCACAATAGTATATTGATTATTTCAAACTAAAATCACCTGAGAAGCAGTAGGAGCAGGAAGAGCTCTCTGACTCTCCTCTGTTCCCCTAAAACCAGGAAATAAATCTCCGTGATAGGTGCCCTCCCTATCCTAAAGGACTGAGAAACAATGTTATCATGAATTATAAAATCTGGAGTCAAAAGGTGTATATAAAACAAGTCTTTTCACTCCTTTACTACCCAAGGTCAAACTTTGTTTAGATTACTCACTAATGAATACCTAAATCTTGCTTGGATTCCTTTCTAAGGAGAATTTTCTTGGTCCTGCCAATTTCTCACAAATTTGTTTCTTTGTCAGAAAATGTAAAAAGGGCCTCTTTCAATCATTTCTTTGAGCCTCATTTTATGAGCACCTGAGCATCATATTGTGATTCTCCCATGTGCGCATATTAAATTGGTTTTTCTCCTGTTAACATAGTCTTGTGCAGTTTTATTATTCTATTGTATTATTGGTCCAGCCGTAAGAACTACAGAAGGATGGAAGGGGGGAGTTCTTGCCCTTCCCAGCAGTTACTAACAGCAGTGAGTACGTCACATCCTTGAGCATGAACATGAAGAAACGTTCTACCGTGCCGTCTTCCAAGAGAAATGCTTGCTGTGACCATGCATGTTGTGGTGTTAAAATGGTCCATGGTATCTTCCTAAATAGGAGAATAATTATATTTCCACAAATATTTAAAGGGTGCTTTGACTTGATTTCAAGGGGCCAGTACCTGACAGTATATTAAAAATGTCCCTAATAAACTCCTGTAAGCACACATCATGTTTTAATAAGAGGAATCCTTTTCCTGCAGTTTGAGTTCCTTGGGTCAATTTCATCTCCCTGCCCTTGCCTCTCTCTCCTCCCTTGCCTTGTTTATAAAATGACCATCAAAATCAATGGAAGGTGCTCATATTCACACTGTACATCAGACACTCTCTTATAAAAAAACTATTGTGAAATAGTTCATAATGTCCTTATAAGGCAGCAAACTGAGGTTTAGAGCAGTTAATTAGCTTGCTCACAATGAAGCAGTGAGTACATGGCAGAACTTATCAGACTCGTGTATGTGAAACTTCAGATTCCTCATTTCATTAGGCTTTGATCTATATTATCTTATTTCAAAATTGAACTCATGTATTTTTTGAGATACCTTGCTAAAAATCAAATTTTTCTCTTTTTCATGCCTACCTAGGCTCTTGCAACAGCCTTCTCTGGTCTTCTTGCTGGGAATGCTCTTCTACTAAAGTCTAATCTGCCAGTGGCCGCCTCCTTTTCCTTCTTAAATCACTAACTTGCCATTTCACCTCCAGAGGCACTGGACCATTTACTTATCAGTCCCACCAGTCAGGTGCCAGTGCCCATTTCTGACTGCGCTCAACGACTGAGTAAATTGGAATTTTGTCAACAGAATAGGTGAAAAGTACAGAACAAGTATGGATATTTTACAAACAATTATTTCTTTAATATTTGTCATATATAAGACCCTGATTTAGGAGATATAAACTATACTTTTGTGTTTATTCGGGTGGTCATTGAATCCAAGAAGGAGCTACCATTAGTCCTGTAGAAAGCAATGGTAGTAAAGTCTGAACTATGAAATGGTATTTCTGAAATCTAGTTTTTTATTACAGTCATTCAAATTTAGTAAAATTCTAGAAAATAAGCACTGCAAAACAGAAAACCCCTTTAACTATAACAGACTAGTGCCAAATTCAAGGTGAATTTCCCTGAAGCCAGAGTCACATATTTACACCTACAGCCTTCGTTATTTTTCTCCTTGCGCTATTCCAGTGAGCACTAATTTTGACTTTGACCGCAGAACGCTGAACAAACTTCCTCCTGCAGTTTTGGCGGGGCATATTCACCTGGTATTGCAGGAGACTCCGAACACCACAGACTGGTGTTATTACGTTCAGAAAGAATTGTCTGCGGCTGCTGTGAAATACTCACATCTTCATGCAGGATAACCCTTTAGAGAGTAAGATAAAGATTCCCAAAGCAGTGATGTGAAGCAGTTGTTTATGGAGAAATGCCGCCAATGTGGCAATGCGTGCTAAGCACAAGTCTTACCCTGATGTGCTTTTGCTGTCTTGATTGGTTGTAACCTGTTCAGTCTAGTTAGAAATTCTCTTGTGTACTTTTAAAAATAATTTTTTAAACTATATTCAATGGACCAAAAATTATTTCCTCATTATGCTGGGTAAGCAGCAAAAGAAGAAATTCAATGATAGTGGCATATTATATCAAGAGCACATGTTTTACTTCAGAAAATTTTAGAAATTGCTAGTAAAAACAGCTGTCACACTGAGTTTTCCTAACAAAGTGTCTATACACCGGTAACTCAAAGAGCCATTTCCAAACTAAAACAGAGTAGTCAAGCCTGATCTTTAACCTCTTAAGTTTCTTTCTTAGGTTCCTTTCTCTTTGTAGTTTACTCCTATTCTTAGTGGACAATCTCATTTGAATGATGTTAATAAACATGTGAGAATGTATGCCCAAGACTTACATAAGCATATCTAATCTAAACTTGTCAAACGTCTGTGTATCCAACAGTCTTGGTTTGAATGTCCTTTTGACAGCTCATCACAATATGTATAAAACTGGAGACACCATCTCCTTAGACCTGTCCCCTTCCCTCATATTCACAAGCTGACTTCCGCCCCACTCTCTGAGGTCTCTGTGTCAGCCAGTGCTAACCTACCCACTGGCTTCCCCAAGTCAGACTCAGGCCTGTCACTGTCCTCTTTCTCTGTCCCATTACAGCTGTGCTCACCCAGAGCATTCTCATCTGCCCACTGAATTACTACAACAGTCTCATCACAGGTCTCACTTGCCCCCTTGAATCCAGTCCCCAAACCACACTAAGAGTGACCTTTCTAAAATGTATATGATTTCATACCGTGTTGCTCACTCCCAGATTAAAGCCTTTCCCTTCCTTGCCATTAGTCCTAGATAAAGACAAAACTTTCTACCCTGTGTTACAAGCTGCTTCATATTCCAATACCTGCTAAATTTCATCCTTCACCATTTGCTTCTTATTCTCTCCACTCCTGGCATACTCAGTTCCAAAATACCACTCCTATTTTTTGACCTCTACGTTGTCCCAATTATCAGAAACATTCCTCTTTTTCTTTGTGTTTTAGTTTGTGGATGTCACATCTCTTGGGTGTGAGCTGAGGGTGAGAAGAAGATGCACTGAGCATGTCAGGCATCAGCTCGTGTCTGGAGCTTCCAGGACCTGCAGGTCCAGATCTCCTGTGTAACCTCACAAAATGATGATCTGCTATGGGGTGTGCCTGCCCTGTAGGGCGGCAAATCAGTAACATCTAGACCATGACTGGCAACTCAGGTTGGAAGGCCCTTTGGTATGTAATGTTCAGATAGTATTTACTAGGATCTATTGGTATGGCAGGGACTGTTTATTAAAGTAGAAATATTAGGCCCTGGCCAGGCGGTTCAGTTGGTTAGAGCCCCATTCCAATATACTGAGGTTGTGGGTTTGATTTCTGGTCAAGACACATACAAGAAGCAACCAATGAATACATAAATAAGTGGAAGAACAAATTGGTATTTCTCTTTCTAAAAAAAAAAAAAAAAAAAAAACAAAAAAAGTAGAAATGTTATTTGCCGGGCTCCAAAACTCTAGAAGCCTGCATCCTGATTCTCTTTTCTGAGTTTTTCATACAGTCCATGCAGCATCTTGATCTTCCACAGACCGTTTGGGATTTATGGGCCAAGTGGTAGAGCTTCTGACTCTGCAGCCTGGACCACTTTGTGAGCCATTTCTTTCTCTGGACCCCATTTGAAGGCAGCGATCTTAAGTTACCTGGTAAAGCTTTCAGAATGGCACAGCCTAAATGAGGTATATTATTGACTCCAATGTGTTAAGTTCTATGAAGCAAATAAAATTAGTGCAATGATAGGGAATAATGGGGATATTTTAGTTTAGAGAGTGTGGTCAGGGGAGGTCTCCCTAAGGAGTTTACCATTAAACTAAGATTAAAGAGTGAAAAGGGAACAGCCAAGGGAATGGGGAGAGGAGCATCAACAAAGAGAGAGCAGATGTGAGAACGAGGGCAGTGTGACTGGGGCGCCGAGAGCAAGGAGCACGGCCTGTGCAGGGGGCTTGGGAGGTGCAGCCAAGAGCCTGACTCTTTAGAGCGTTACAGCCGGGGAGGTGATCTGGAGCTTCCGACTGGAAAGCTTGAAGTGAATTAGAAAACATTGTTTTTATGTTCCCTTCAGAAGCTCTGTGTAGTTCTTTATAAAATAAATAGAAGCTGCATCAAGGAAAGGAAATTTTAAAAGCCTAAAGGGTAGACTATAATAGTTCTGTATTCCATGTAATTAACAAAGCTAAGTGCTGATTACTCTAGTTTATAGCCAGCATGTTTTCTGAGAAGTTTATTTTCAGTTTCAGTTAAGAAGTTGCTTTCAAAATTATCTGGCTAAATTCTTCATGATGTAGTTGTAGAAATTGATGCCCAGGGGAAGTCAGTTGAATTTCACACAGAGAGAATGGCAAAGACCTAGGACCAGGCCTCCCCCGTGAGGACTGGGGGGAGGCAAAGGCATGAAAGAGAAGGAGGAGGGGCATGAAACGCTTCGAGGGGATCTAAGTGCGTTAAGTGGATCTAAATGGTAGGAAATTAAGTTTTCAAAGGCAAGTGATTCAGTTGTTTTGAAACGGTAAGAGTAAGTGGGGTTTTTTTTTTGTTTGTTTGTTTGTATGTTTTTGTTGTTATTGTTGTTTTGTGTCCCAGAGAGATAAAGAAAATTAAACATTTTCTTTTTTTTGGAGACAGAAAATTAAATTTCTCCACAACTGGGTTGGATTTGAATTTATATATTGAATACACAGTTATAAACAAAGTGCCTACCATGAGAGAACAGGGAAATCAGGAGGTAATTTTGTGTGGGAATAAAGGGAAATAATGAACCTGGGCCTTTATGGAAGAGAAAGGTTTCCAGGAGGTAGAGACGAGGAAATGTGGGGCAGGGCCCTCTAAGTTGGGGAGAATAATAAGAAAGGCAGAGGCCTGAGGAATTTAAACGTAGTTCCTGTAAAGCAGAGCAAAGGTCTTCACTAGAGGCCAAAGGCTTAAGCAAAGATAAGTCACTTTGCAGGATCTTGCTTATTTTCCTAAAGATCTTTGATGACATTTCACTGTTGGGTCCAACTGCAGGTTATGAGGATGAGCCCTTTCCCTCACCTGCCTTTCCATTCTTCGTGATGAATATGATTCTCCAAAAGAAGCAACTGGAAGTCCCTTTGTGAGAATCTTGAACTATTGTTATTTCCAAGTTTGTTTTTTGGGGGGGATCAGGTTTGGGGACTTTTGTCCAAGCCCATCTGGATTATCCCACCAGAGCTTTACATGTACATGTACCCTTAAATGTACTGTATACCAGTACAGTAAGAGTTACATCCTTAACTGGGAAGCATCTCTGCTTTGGCAGAAAGAAGTAGTAAACAATGAAAAGAAAACAGCAGAGCCCATAAATAACGTATCCACTCAGCATATCAGTGAACAGAAGCCAGAGTAACCATGTACCAGGCCAAGGAGGGCCAGTCCATCCCAGAATAGCAAGACTCAGGGCAGTAGGAGGGGGAATCCAGGACTAAAGTAATAGGTTCTCTAATGTATTGAGTGTTTGGCAAAAATATTTCTTGCTGTCTGAATATATATTTGCATGTTCAGGGAAAACGTTAAGCACATGGAGATTTAAGCACCAAATGAATGTTATTTTTTTTTTAAGATTTTATTTATTTATTTTCAGAGAGAGGAGAAGGGAGGAAGAAAGAGCAATGTATGGTTGCCTCTCACATGGCCCTCACTGGGGACCCGGCCCACAACCCAGGCATGTGCCCCGACTGGGAATTGAACCAGGACCCTCTGGTTCCCAGCCCGCGCTCAATCCACTGAGCTACACCAGCCAGGACCAAATGAATGTTATTTTTAAAGCATTTTTAAATTTTGTATTAAGGAATAATGTATGTACAGTAAAATTTCATGTTTTTTGTACACAGATTTGCATGTGCTGAAAATGCATACAGTCTGTGACCATTACCACAAGATCTAGGATACTTCTATCATCCCCCAAAGTTCTCTTACTGTTCTGATAGTTCATCCCTCGCCTACTTGCAGCTCCTGGCAACTGCTGACTCTGCTGTCTCCACAGTTTTGCCTTTTGGGCAATGTTACATGGATGGAGTCATACAGTATGCAGCTTTTCAAGTCTGGCTTTTTTTTTTTTTTTTACTTAGCTTAATGCATTATGATTCATCCATGTTGTTATGTAGATAAGTAGTTTATTCCATTTTTCCCTTTCTGTTTCTTTTTATTGCTGAGTAATATTTCATTTCATGAATTTATGACAGTGTGATTACCATTCACCAGATGAGAGATATTTAATTTTTCCCCATTTTAAGAGATCACAAGTAAAGCTTAATGTACTATTAACTTTTTAAAAATAAAAGAGTGTGAAATAAACAAAAACATAATCATGATACAGAATTTGGTAAACAATACACACATAATATGGATAATGTGAATTACTCCAGACAAAGGTTGTCTTTCTTTAAGGTAACAGGATAGGGGAAGATGAGGTTATTCAAGAGAATTAAATCAGCTTCCCCCAGAAGTCAGCAGATGGCCTCTAAAGTTAATAAATGAAGGAATAAGAATAAAAGCATTGATATAGATAAATATGGAGAAAATACCAGGAAAAATAATTTGAACAATTTAAAAATTGCTTCCTCTGGAGAATTGAGAAGGCTGGATATGGGAACTACGATTTAAAAAAAAAAATTGTCTTTGTTTCCTTAAAAGCCAATTAGTTCTATTTAAATTTTTAGCTATGCGCTTTGATAGAAATGGAATGATGAGTGTTCCCTGGGTGTTTTGCAGTGTGCTTAAAGTAGATATTTATATGATCACATTCCCAGACTTGCTTTCTGCTTCTCGGACCTTCCTGTCCTCTTTACTTCCTTCCCTTGTTCTTTTGAAGCTCTCTTCCTTCTTGGTAAAAGAGCTATTTTACCAGGCTCTTCCCCAAAATTATCATCTTACTTTTACCACTATGATGATTATGATAACTTTGCTCACCCCTCCAGGACTGGTCTTATATGCATGTGACAAAATGAAAGTTTTTAATAGAAACCTGATAACTCGCTTGCTCACGTTCACGTAAGAAGTGACACAGTAAAGATCTTAATTCACCAGCAAGTTTCTCAGACCCAAAATTATAGTATCAAATAAAAAGCACAGACCCCATAATACAACTACCCCCAAAGGTATAGTTTTTCCCAGATCAAATTAAATGGGTCGGGGATTATTTTTTTTTCTAGAATAAAAGAAACCAAAATAATATTTGTTCCAAATTAGCAGAAATAGTAAATAGCCCATTGAGAGGAAGTTTAAATAGTGATGAGTCAATTGGGACTATGGGAAATGTGAAATATTGAGAACAAATAGACTCAAATATGGTTTAAAAATAGGAAGAAATTAGACCCCTTGCAAGACCAGAAGCTTTAGAAAAGCAAAGAAAGTACTTGTGCATGGCCCTGCTTGTTTCCTCATAAACTAATACGTGGCTCTATATTTCAGAAGGCCTTCTTTAGCTTTCAATACTTCTCATTCATCAAATTCAGTACACCCTGGGATTTTTCCAGAAGAAATGAAGTTGATAGTATGTAGGTTAATTGAAATTGTACAGAGGAGGGCATATTTGAAGTCTGTCTGGAAAAAGTCCAGCCATTGTTAATGTAACGAAAATGGTTTGCATGACATTGATGTAACCTGGCAGCCAAGGAGAGTGGACTTGAATGCATGTATGTGAACAATGATGAGTTCACTGTACTAGTCAGTGGGGGCAGTAGATGCCATTGAGTGAGCATATGTACTGTGTGGTTGTCGCATTCAAAATGACTGAGCTAATAGAGTAACGAATCTGAATGCAATTTTATAATAAGCTTGAATATTCTTCTACAGAATATATTTGGATTCGAAAGGCCAAAGCTATGGGCAACTGGTGATTGGCAGTTGATCACGACAATGTATCCACTTATGCATCACTCTTTGTGCACAGTTTTTTGGCTAAACATCAAATCACTCAGGTGATCAGCCCCCTAGATAGCCCAGATTTGAAGCCCTGCACCTTCTGGTTTTTCCCAAAACTAAAATCATCTTTGAAAGGGAAGAGATTTCAGACCATCGATGAGATTCAAGAAAATACAACGAGGCAGCTGGTGGCGATTGGGAGAACTGTGTGAGGTCCCAAGGTGTCTACTTTGAAGGGGACTGAGGTGTCATTGTCCGATACAGTGTTTCATGTATCTTGTATCTTCTTCAATAAATGTCTTTATTTTTCATATTACATTGCTGGACACCTTCTGGACAGATCTTGTATGCCAATCTATCCCCTTTCTTATTTTCCAAGTTTGTTGATACAAAGGCATCCTGTGACACAATTGCACCAGTCAAACCACCCTAGTCTCCTCATGAAGTGTTAGAACGTTTACCGTCCTGTGGGGTCCCTGAGTTGCCCATCAGGTGAAATTTCAAGAATTCCTTTATAAAGGATTAATAAAGTCAACTCCAAAATATGAATTTTTGGTTGGAACATAATTCATATAGGTGCCTTCTGGTTAAAGCTGCTGGTAAATATTGCTATAACAACCCAAATTTCATCTACCTTTAAGCTAACATGTCTTCTTTAATGGCTATTAGAATTCCCATATTTGGAAAGCTGCACTACTCTTATTTTGTTTTTAGAGAATAGGTACTAGGGAACATTAGCTTCTCAGGATTATTTTAGGTTTTTAACAGGAAACTACGAAGGCTAAGTAATGTAAAAGATGGGGGCATATTTGAAGAAGGAGTCTTAGAACAGTCCGTATTTTTAAGTATACTGTAACTTTCAAAAATATCTCACATTCATTATCTCATAAATTTTATGTGATAATAAGACTGGTTCTTAGAATAGAGGAATTAGTAGAGGACTTTTAAAATTTGCCCTATTGGTAAAGTTGGGTCCCTGACTCTTTAGGTCAATGGAATCAGTGGGTCCAAGTCTTAAGTCTGCCAATGGGTGTCTCACTTAGCTCCTTTGATTTCAGAGTCCTCATTTGTAAAATCATTTCCATAATTCCTAAAACTCCACAGGATTGTTATGAAAGCTAATGAGTACCTTTAATAAGGGCAAGGTGGTATATTATTTATCTTTTATATAACCGGTCCCTGAATTTATCCATAAAAAGAGTTTGTAATTAATACATTTCCAAAGAGGTTGCTAAAGTAAAACATTATAAATTAACAGTTGAGTGTTTATCAGAATCTTTTTTTCACCATCAGTGCTTGCCATAAAGCTTTATTGCATATATTGCCTATTTTCTTATAATAAACAATATAGTCTATTTATAGTAGGCAACATAGTCTGAAATATATTTTCTTTAGGATATCGAGATTTAAAATAGCACTCTTATGTGGTAACCAAAGAGGTTGAAAAAAGTCTTTAGAGAACATGCAGTCCAGAATCAGAGCTACATGAAACTCAGAGCTTTACATCCTCATTCACGGCCGGTAGCAGTGCCGATCGGTGGACTTCTTGTTTTCAGGGCATGTTTGCAACGGGAGGTACACCACATATACTGTGCTGCATCTGATCTGATACAGCATCCTTATCTTATTAGGGAGGATTAGATGAAAGATCCACACAGGACCAAATATCGACCCAGATACTGAATGTACTACTTTATCCATATATTTTAGAATAGGTATCTACTATCAGCTCATAAATAACATTCTGTTTAAAATTTACTTTGCCCCTATTTTCAGCGTTCTCTTTTATAAAACTAGGTGGTTTGATGGTATTAAATGAATTAGGAGTGACAGTGGATAAATTCATGTGGAAGAAGAAGATTCAGATGAAATATTTCTCACAGGAATTAAGTGGCAGACAGGTGTAAGGTGTTAATAACACCTAGCATTAAATAACAACCGAGTACGAACTGAGAAAACAGAACCAGAAACCATGAACACATCTTGAGGTAAGCCAGGGAGTGGAAAACAGATAAACCAGCAAAAAGAATGCATTAATACTACAAATCTAGTAATGAAATGATCATTTATATTCAGTATAAAAATGTGGACTAGAAGAATCTAAGTAGTTTCATTCATTTATCCCTAATTTACACAGCCAGATCCAAAATTATGCACCACTCTTCACCATGATAGATGATAATGCAGTTGAAAGCATATGAACTGCTAAGAACTGAAATCCTTCAGACAACTGAGTATGTAAACTTAGCATTTCCGTGATCCAATCCTACTAGAATATTCTTGTGAACAGCCTCTGTCTTCTGAAAAATAAAAGTGAGTTACATTTATAACAAATTCTATTTTTAGAAAAAGCACTGAAGACCAAAATAATGCATCTAATTTTTAATAGAAACACAAACTAAGGTAGGTCAAAGAAATAATGACAAACATTTTAGGGATGGATTTAACTAATATGTACAGTAAAATATTCAAATACTGTTCTTTAAAGTAAATGATAATCCATAATACTAGGCAATGTGGTAATCAATCACTACAGTTATATTGAATACCATTTATTGTATAACTCCTATATTTTTTATGGAAATAGACAAGCTGTTAATTAGTATAAAGAAGTCGGAGGATTTTCTCAGGGGAGCTTTTAAGCAGCATGTTTTAGGAGATTTAGAGTAAGACTTTAGAGTCAGTTACAGCTATGAATCCAATAAAAAGCTGTAGGCTTTTATGTTCTCATTTTCATTTTCTTTCCTCTTGGTAGTATAGAGAGACATCAAACTGTTGCTCCGTTACATTGAAATTTAGGCTTCATTTCTTTAAAATGACATGGAGCCATATATTCCCTTATATAATGTTCTTAAGGATGATGTACAAAGGTCATAACAAGTAGAAAGCTCAAGGTACATGCAAATTGTTCCAAGTAGGGAACTATTCCTCCTAAAGAAAAAATACTGCAATTGAATGCCCCTGTAATTTATCTGAGTCCACTCATCTCTGTTAGGGCAGCCTCTGGGGGTGGGGGGGAAGCAGGGAGCACGGCAGCTTTTAGAGTAACTCTAGGAAATGTGGCCAACACCAGACACGAACTGTTCTGGGGGTTCATCTGCAATCTGGTAGGTTGTTCATCAAGGAATCTTGTTCAAAGGGTGACCACTTCCTCTGAGTCAGGCCTGTGTGTCTCAACTATGGTGACCCAAAGTGAGGGAAAATCATTCCTAACAGAAAATTGACACGGGGCATGTGAGCAGAGTATGGGGAGCAGACACAAACTGAAGAATGCAGATAAGACTCACAGTGCAGAAGTCGATTAAGCCTCATTAAGTCTCAGCTTACCAGACCCGTCGGTGGCTGTGTTACATTTAAGTTGCCTGGGTATAAAATAAATAAAATTTTTAAAGTTTGAAGCCAAAAGTTTCTAGGCTCAGTTCTGACATTTATTATTTATTTATGAATTCCATGAACACACCATTTTCCCTATCTCAAACAACACTGACTGCGATTCAGATAGCTCTGTGCCAATGAACTATTTCAAAATGGCTTTAAACTTATGCTTAAAAAGATATATTTGTCCCGTCTGTGACCTGGCACACATATTGCTTCAGTGAAGCACGTTTCTGCTCCAGCTCCTTTCCACAGCCCTGCTGTGGAAGGAAATTCAAATCAAGCCTGAACACACTGATTTTTTTTTCTTTTTAACCCCAATTAAATTGTTTTCATGCTATGGAGCTAGGCATAGGACACGTTATTTACATGGATTCTAGAATGCTAGAGAGTAGATTGTCATTGTCACTTTTTGAGTCTCAGTGGTACAAGGACTTTTTAATTTTTCTTAAATAAAAAGCTTGAAAGAAAGTTAAACGTAAAAGTCAGGCAAGGCAGCAGAGCCTTCAGAAGAAGGCTTGTGAACGTGAAGGTTTCCATAGCAACGTTTTCTTGTCCAAAATGTTTCTTAATTTTTCCTAATTTATCTACCATAAGGTATTACTATTTATTTTGACCTGTAGACCCCAAAATGATACTGATTATATGCACAATGAAATTATAATTTGAAATGCTCTGATTTATTAGTATTATTTCTTACAGCCTCTTTTAGAGTATTGCTATTTGCCTATGTTAAATATATCCAGCAATGTACTATGGGTGTTATTACGTAAAACCTGTATATGAAATAGTTGAAGGTAAACATACTTTTTGATAGACAAGATAATAAAATTAAATGAGTTTTAGTTTTAAGTATACTCCCTTATTTATGTAGCTGCTTTAAACTACTCTAATATAGAGCATTTGGTTGAAAATAATATTTCTTGCTTTTGGATATACGTGGTCTGCCCAGAAGGTATCCAGTCATGTAATATGAAAAACAGAGACATTTATTGAAAAAGATGCAAGATACAAGAAACATTGTACAGAGGACAATGACACCTCAGTCTCCTTCAAAGTGGGACCTTGGGACCTCACACAGTTCTCCCAATCGCCGTCAGCTGCCCTGTCATATTTCCCTGAATCTCATCGATGGTCTGAAATCTCTTCCCTTTCAAAGGTGATTTTAGTTTTGGGAAAAGCCAGAAGACACAGGGCACCAAATCTGGGCTGTAGTGGGGCTGAGTCGCCTGGGTGATTTGAAATTTCTTTCACCAAAAAACTCTGCAGGAGACGTGATGCATGAGCAGGCACGTTGTCATGATGAAGGTGCCAATCACCAGTTGCCCACAGCTGCGGTATTCTGAATCATCTGAATAGTTTCCGCAGAGGAATGTACAAGCTTAATTCAAACTTTGATGCACACCTGTTGCTGTACTTGCTCAGTCATTTTTTTTTTTTTTTTTCTTGCTCAGTCATTTTGAATGTGACAAGCACATAGTACACATGCTCACTCAAGGGTGTTTGTGGCCCTCACTGACCAGTACAGCAAGTTGTCATTTTTCACACATGTGCATTCAAGTCCACTCTTCTTGGCTGCCAGATTCCATCAGTGTCATCTATGCAAACCATTGTATTAACAATGGCTGGACTTTTTCTGGACAGACCTCGTATGCCTTACATATTGCAGAGATGTTTGAGGGAAGATGCAAAATATCTCACTTCATCAGATACTTTTGAAAACACTTTTTGGTAAGTTTTAATGTGCTACCTTTTGCTGCTGACTCTTGTCACCGTTCACACCGTCTTAGTCCTCCAGCAGTCACTGAGTAGCTGTGAGCAACGTGACTCCAGGGCCTGCTGACGATTCAAAGAAATATCGGCAGAGGCCTTGACCTCAGTTAGTAAACCATCCATTTGGAGAGATAAAATAACCAGGCGTGAATAAGTCTAACAACAAAAGAGAAGTAAAAAAAAAAGTCTTGGCTGTAAACGACCACAGCTCCTATATGTTGATTGTTTCCCTGATGTCACAATTGTTGTGAGAACTTATGTGAACTCAATTATTAGTAGTACACTTAGTGCCATTGTTCCCATATTAGAGAAGAGGAAATAAGATTTCCAAGGTCACATCAAGTGACAAAGGTATGATTTGAATCTGACTCCCTGTAAAACTTCTACTTTTAACCCTAGTTGTCTGCCAATGAGTATTGTAGATGTTCAAAACTGAGCACTTTTATTTTGTACCAAAAAGAGCACTGCTTTCACAGGAAAAAGGGAATTGTGAATACAGACATGGAAGCTGAATGCAAACTTTCCCATGTAGAAAACCTGAGCCAGAAAGTAGACTGGGGGCCGCTGGGGAGGGGACAGGGCTCTAACCCCAAGGAGCTTGAAATGTGTTCTGTAGACCCAGAGATGTGGGTAACACATTTAGGAGTTTAAAGAAGCATCGCAAACACAATTTGAGAAGGCAGGGCCCACAGAGAATCAGAGCGGAGGTGCTGCAGGCAAGAGGACTCGAGCACGGCAAGAGCTGGGCCAGCGCGGGACACGTATGGAAATTCATGGTTGCGTCCAAAGAGATCGTGTAGAAATAAATAAACAAAGCAAAAACCCACCAATATTCTTCCACCTACATTTCCATCACTGACCTGAAATTGTGAGTAAGTTAGTGAAACGAGTGGAATCTTATTAACTGGGCGGGGCAAAGGGAAAGGGTAGGTAGAAGGCTCTTCTTAAAAATGCTGTAAACTGGACAGTGATGTACAATAAATGCATTCATTCCAATGGCATAAATGAAATGGAACAAATCTTAGCCTGACCAGGTCCTCGGGTCCCTTGTTTTAGTGACTAGATAAGAAAAAAAACTGTAAGCAGCTACTTCTCTAATGCATTAGAGTACTTGAAAATGTCTCTATCTCACATCCTCTTATGGCGTTCAATAATTGTTCAGCTTTACATATATTTATAATGTGTGACAGAAACAGTGTCTGAATTACCCCCAACTACAATGTTTGATGAAACTATTCTTTTAAGAGAATCCTGGAGCTCATTTAACTTCTTAAATTGTTTTGTGGTTTAACTTGCGGAGCGATTCAGGGATCACTAAGGCTCATATCCTGTTAAAGACAGTAGTTTGTATGAATGAAACAGGTTATTCTCTAATGAGATTGAAGACTGGATCCATCTTTATTTTTTTTATAATAGCAGATTTTTTCAAAAATATTTTTATTTACTCATTATTTTAGAGAGGGGAAGGGAGGGAGAAAGAGAGGGAGAGAAGCATCAATGTGTGGTTGCGTCTCACGAGCCCCCTCTGTGGACTGATTGGCAACCCCAGGCTTTGGCAGGCCGGCACTCAATCCACTGAGCCACACCAGCCAGGGTGGGTCCCCCTTTTCCAAAGGTGAAATGACTAGTGTGGATAACACAGTCATATTGTTGACACTTTCACTTGAATTTGAAAGAGGAGATTTACTTTTGCCTCTGGCCAACAGGCTGATCAAAACTCTTGGCTGTGTTATGTCAGTAAACACAAGGAGCAGAAGGATAACTTGAAAGAAATTTGGTAGATTAATATGCTCAGTGAGATAATCTGTGAATGACACTGAACTTCTTTTGTTGGAGGGAGTGGGGCTTGGTGAGAGGAAGCCTTTTCCTAGTGAAGAAAAAAAAGCCAACATCTATTATCACTTGAAGAAGAAGAAAGCTGTCAAATTAAGGAATAATGTCAGGTCTTAGAGATATGGCCAGTGTAATTTGCTATTAACTGAAAAGAAGGAATTACATATAGAACATCTCTTATTTGTCCTTAAAATAATCGCTCTTCTTGTGAGAAATTTTGACATTCTTTTAGAAGTCTCTCTACTTTATCCAGAAGGGTACTCAGATATATCATTGCCACATTATTAGACTCTGCAAAAGGCATAAAAAGCCAAAAGGTGAGCTTGTCAACTCTGTAAATCAAGATGAAAATGTGTTTTAATTCTTGGCCACACTGGTTAGACTGAGTGCCTTGGAGGGAAAGGGAGATTGCTTTGACAGGGTCAGAAATGTTGCTTCAACTCAGGGAAAGCCAGGTGCCTCAGAGAAAGCCAGGTGCCTTATACAACAGCAAACCCGGCGAACTCAGGCAGGATTTTCGTTATATCAGCTGACTTGCTGATACTAATTCCACTCCCTATACCAGTAAGGAATGTATTATAAGTAATTTTTTTAAAGCCTCTATTTACAATGGGTTAAATAAAAAAGGATTCTAGATTTCTTCTGTAATAAATCCAGAGATAAAGTGTGCCAGGCTTGGTATAGCTGCTTCTAATATCTTTCTGCTCTGGCATCCTTAGTTTGTGGATTTCTCTTCATGATTGCAAAATGGCTGTTGAATCTCTGGGCATTGCATCTTTATTTCTGGCAAGATGAGGAAAGGCAAAGTGACAAAGAAAGGGCTGAGTCTTTGTCTTGTAAAAATCTGTACTGGAAACTCCATCGAGAAGGCTTCCACTTACATCTAATTAGCCAGAACTGGGTTACATGGGAATTCCTAGCTATGTGAGAGGTTGGTAAAGTGAATTATTTTAAATTTAAAATTATAATTTCTTAAAAGATAGTTTGCTGCTTCACAAAATCAGAGTATTGCTGGTGAGGAAGGAGAAGAGACGGGATATTGGGTGTCTAGAGCATGTTTTCTGTTATTGCATCATTCCAGTTTCTTACTTATAGTTTGGCTGACTTGTTACTTATTTTTTCCTGCTTAATCAGAGTCTGGTAACTAATCTCACTTTACATCAAAGATAGGAAGAACTTTATTGCCAACATGCATAATAAAACAAAACACAAGAATCACTACAGAGACTTATAAAGAAAGGCAGATTAGAATTTTCTAACGGGAGATCTTTGAAAAAGGTAATGGGCAGTTTTCCAGTGGATATAAGGCTTTATAGAGCTAAGATGTAGGCAGACACTTGGGTGAAACATAAAAAAATGATTCAGTTCCCAGGTAATAGAAACACTGAACTACTCTAATATTTTTAGCCAAAAGCAAGAGGTAAGAGTCACTGACCTAAAAACAAGAATTACCTGGAAGGTAAAAGAAGAGTGATGAGTGAAAGAGCTATAGAAATGAAGTGAAATGGTCAGGAAGAAGAGTTATTTTCTCTAAAAGTCTGCCTATGGAAGAAAGTAAAAAGCACAGGAAAAAATATTAAATGTTAAAGCATAGAATATCAATACATGCAAAAATAAACCTCATGAGTCTAAAGTGAAAATATCTGTATATTTCTATAAGAATTTGTGGAATTGTATTCCATTGAAATGACATTGGGATGTGAGTACTGCCAGTAACAAACAGCCAGCAGTTTCTTTTCTTTTTCTTTTTTTTTTCTGATCTAACTTTTCAAAGTCATTTTGAAGGTGACTGTTCTTTAATTACAAGAACTGTCTTCTATGGTTTAGTAATGGGGAGAGGGACAAGGTAAAAAGCTGAAATCCTGTAGGATTTTTTAGTTGAGGACCTTAAACAATATTAAATTTTTACTGGCCTCAAAGAATTTATAACCAGTTTCATTTACTACCTTTCTCCTCTGGAAAGGTTCTGGAAGAGGGTCACAGCCCAGTTAGCCAAGGCAGTGATGACAGGGTAGAGGGGTCAGGAAGGACATTAAAGGGATAAAGAGTTCATGACCGAACCCTCTACCACACCTTTCCGCACTGCATTAAACTCAGGTTTTGTTCTAAGATGACTGTCCTGTCACTAAAGAGAGAGAGAGAAAATGAGAGAGAGAGAGAGAAAGAGAGAGAGAGAGAGAAGCAAAAGGAAAGAAGAAAGGAGGGAGGAGGGAAGGAAGAAAAAAAGAAAAGGAAAGAAAAGAAACAAAATGAAAAAGAATAATAGACAGTGTGTCCACCAACCTCATGGCTGCCCAAGCTACAGACCAATTTCAAGGACACATTTGTCTTTAAACACATTCTATTGCCACCAAACATAAACTAGTTAAGTTGGCAGTCCTAAGAAGATTTGCTTATGATTGCATTGGCAAAGATAACAGATGTCCAGGGCTCTAAAACAGTAAAATCTACTTATTTTTTAACATATTTTTCTTCAGACCCTTGACTGACTCCCATCACCAGAGGAGGGAAAAATCAAACAGTATTATCAGTTCATTTGAATTTAAAAAACAAGATAGGAATGTCTTTTTTTTTTCTTTTTGTTCTTTTTATCAAGTAGACAAGTACAATCAAAAGTAAGAGACTAGGAGTCTGCAAAAGCCTCCAACACTGCAGTCTCTGCCAAATTACAGATGATTGGCCTCTCAGGAACCACCGTGATTGAAATTGTACATTCAAGCCAACCCACAAAATAACATAGTATCTTTTTAGTATCTTGCAAAACTGTGTATCAATTTCCCCTAGAATTAGTGACATCGTAAGTATAAAGGGCCATATTTTGACATTAATAAGGATTCACAGAGTTTTAATAGGAAATAAAGATAATAAAATTAATTTATAGCTCTAGTGGGTATTAAAATACTGAAGATTTATGATTAAATTGAAAGTGTTAGGTATTGTGCCCATAACAGGCAGGAAGAAGCACACCTAAAACAATTCCTTCCCAGAGGAATTGTTTTTAATAGTCCAGGAAATTCTGAGAGGTTATGAGGGCAAGATATTGACTAGAATTTTCTTTGTGACTAGAAAAAATCTGTAGTTTTACCCATTCTTTTTTTTTTTTTGCTTATACATGAATTTGCCCATTCTTTTTTATAATTTGGTTTATGTCTCTTTATTTTCTGTAGAACAATTGTTGATTGTTGACTAATCAATTTAGCTAATAAGTAATAAAATTTGCATAACTAATTTGATTGTGTTGCTTTATGCATAGCTGGAGTTCAGGTTTAAGATGGCTGATGGAGTGCATGTTGATCTTCCTTTCTCTTGAGAAACAAAATAATAGTAAATCTATAATAAAGTATCATCCAAAAATAATAAGGGCAGTAACAATGATGAAAGAATGATGAATTTAAGTAGATGAGATTCAGTAGATGAGATACTTAACAAATATCTCAAATATGGAAATGAATGAAAACTTGTGGAATGATGAAAACAGAGCAACAAAACCTGTAGCCTAGATTATTCATGGAGCAGATAAGAAAGCTGATTTCTTCTCCAGGGCCAGACCCCAGAGAGCCCTGGACTCAGACATAGCATGTATAAAAGAGACCCAGTGTGAAAAGGGGGGCCGGAAGCAGAGGCAGCAATTGAAGATTGATATGAAGACTCCTTACCCTGCCCTTCCCTCCAATCTTAACACATGGTAACAGTCTCTCTACTTAGAAAGGGAAGACGTTATGCATGTATTTACTCCCAGGGGGAACATGCACAGTTCCTCTCAAAATAAAGTAAAGAAAATATCTGGGGCTTCTCCTCCATCTATGTGGATATCTGTACTCAGTAAGAAAGCCTTTCCATTTCAGCTGTGGGGGTGAAGTGGGAGAACAACCTTAGGAAGGCTGACTCTCTGATCATACAGAGGTACACAGATTTCCAAGTGAGCCTTCCTTTTACTATTCATAAAACAGATAACCAAAGAACACAAAATATTTGAGGACAGCCTGCCAAATGAAAAATTAAACTGAAAAATAAATAAACTCTAAGGGAACAGATATACCAGACAACAATAACAAATTTAAAAACAAAACCAAAACAAAATTTCTTTAATTAGTATTGTCAGAGATATATGAGAATATGACATTTATAAGAAAAGAATGGTTAGTATTAAAAATTATAATCTAAAATAACAGAGACCTCAAAAAAGTATGGTTGCTGAAATTCAACTCAGATAAAGAAATCAAAGATAATAACACAAATTGCTAACATTTTGAAAAATTGTATCTAAGAAATCTTCTTAAAGAGCATAGAGATGGGAAATATAAGAATAAAAGTATATCTTAATTTAAAAAGTTACCCCCCAAAAAAGAAAGAATAAAGGTAAAAGACGTAGAGGATCGATTTAGGACATCAAACATCTTTCAAATCAGAATTCCACAAAATGAAATTGTAGAAACTGAAAAGAGGAAATTTTAAAAAAAGGAGAATATTTCCCCAAATTAAAGAAAGATGCCAGTATTTAAGTGAAAGGACTCACTGAATACTCAGAAGGTTGAAATAAGAAAGACCAATATTTAAGAAATAATGAGGACATGTTGTAAATACACAGGAAAAGAAATGATCCTAAAATTTTTAAAAGAAGAGAAAAAGCAAACAAGTGAAGAAAATACTAGGTTGCCAACCAAGGGAAAAAATCAGAATGGCATCAGACTTCTCTTTGCTGGAATGAACGATGGGCGACAGAGCAAGTTCAATATTTGGATGGAAATTTAGGTTTGATCAAGTAATCTGTATTTTGTCAATCATCTCGTCGATGGGATTTGAAGAGAAAACAAAATAATTTCTACTTGTATTAGTACTTTTATTTTTGCTTCCAGTGAATCTTTTCTCTGCCAGTTCTTGATGATGAACTCCAGGAAAATGAAGAAAAATGAAAAAGTTAGGAGGACTTGGGATGTAAGAAATGGTAAGAATAACCTAAGATCCAAATAACAGGAAATATCAACTATACACAGTAATAAAGAATATCAGCTGTTGCTGAAAATTATATCTTCAAAAAGAAGATTTGACAATAGGTTAAAAGATATTATTGATGGCTTATATTCCTTGTCACCCAAAGAAACAGAGAAACACTGAGTTATTTCAAGAAATATCAAAATGTCTAAAAAAAAACCTGTCCCAATGTAAAGCAAATTCAAACATGACATGATTTTAAGCAGTTAATGGCGTATGGTGAAGGAGGTTCCACGTAATATTTAGTTTGAGTAGCAATGAGGTTAGAACCCATAGTTCTAACCCATAGAACTCCAGTGAGTCCATAGAGAAAGAACAGTTATCATAAACCTCTATTTGTCTCCACAGTCAACAACATTCACGTAATCATAATAATGTAAATATTGTTTACGGCCTTTCAGCTTTTAAAAACAACATTTAGATAACCCTCAGATGATTTTATTCATGTTGTAGAAGAGAATGTAAATAGTACTACCAGATGTCTAAATAAAGATGCATTTTCTAGTGCCAAAGGTGGAGATTAGAACACAAATTTTTACACAGACTCAGACCCACAGAGTATGATAAGAATAAAAGCAAGTTTTAATGCCATCTCTCCTTGCAGCCACGATGGGGAAAGGAGGCTTCCCAGACAAATGAGGGTATTCAGGTTCATAGTTTCTTACCACTCCAGGCAAAGTCATGTACGGGCTGAAGACAGGAATGGAGTGGGCTTTTCCTTGATAGCCCTAAATTTTCAAAAAGCTGTGTTGTCACAACTCCAAAGGAATTTCATCAAGGATGCAGTTGTTGAAACAAGAATAAGCCAAGGACTTGTTGCTGCCTCAAGCTACCCTGAAGTTGGGTGGCATAAGAACCCTTTTAAAGGAATTGAGGATGGCCAGATGTGTCTGTGCTAATCAGCTGTGAGAAGTGGTCAGAAAAAAACGACTTAGGTTAGGTTTGCAACTGAGTCTCCTGCAGACAAAAACTGATCGTCATTTCAAAAGCAGATCTCTAGGAGCCATTCCCAAAGCTTACATTTCAAGCACTGGCTTCTGCTTTCAGACTGTGCTATGTTAAGTAATAAGTCCTACTTTCTAAGGCTTCTGGGCCTTAGGAAACAGCTTAGTGACCAGAGAAAGAAACTCAGACTGGTTGTAAAGTTCACTGTTTTCCCTTTGTTGGACTCTAAATTCTGAAAAAGATAATTATCTCAGTAAGTCCAACCAAGGTATCCTGACAACATAAAAATAAAGGTGTAGATGACAGAAGGTAGAATGTGTAGGTAGGGCAGACAGTTGAGGTGGAAAGACTGAAGCCGTCTTCTAAGTGGCCACCAAGAAAAACTACTCAACATCAATGGATTATGAAACAGGTTTGAGTGTGTTATTTTGAATTTCATAAATAATTAAGAGACGAACTAAAAATACTGATGAAACTATCAAACTGAGGAAGTGGCTGTGTAGGTGGAGGTGGTCTCAGTGCACATGCACTCAGACATCTATCATAGCAGCAATTCAATAGATAACATCAGAATTAATGAAGTCATTACAGGTCCTATAAGCATAGCAGTTAGAGATGGGAGGACATTCATCAGAAGAAATAAAATGTTGACTTTGGAGGTGGGACTGGGGATGAAAGTGGTGTGGACAGAAGTCTATTGCTTTTTCTTTTAAGCTTATTTGTGCTATGTTATTTCCCATCAAGAGGATACAATACTTTAATAAAAAAATTAGGCATATTTAGAAAAGGCAGAAAGCTAATTGGACTAATTGTTTGATTAAAATGCCTGAAAGAAAAGTATTTATTTATTTAATTTATTTCTTGAAGCTGACATGTAATCTGCCTCATTTTCTTCTTCTATCATATTTCCAAGTCTACCCCTGCTCCATCACTCTTCTCACAATATGCTCAGGAATTCTTTGTGCTACTTCACTAAGCATATAATAGTCACTGAAATGCCTATTGAATCAACTTTGTATTTAATACATTATTTTAATGTACCGCATACTGCACGGGGTGGTTGACAGATTAGTTCAGTTGTTACTGTTAACTTTGGATAAGGAAATGGATATTCCTTGTCAAATTTATTTCAAGGGAGAGGCTGGACATTAAATTATTGCTATCAGTGGGAAGATCATAGTAAAAGAAAAAATATTAGAGGGGAAGGATGGGTATTTGTTCCCAGAGAATGGGTGATTCAACAAAGCAATTACTTTCCTATAAAGGCTCAGAACCTCCAAAGACAAATAAGGGGTATTCCCAGTTTGCATCTAGAAAACTATCATTTCTTCTTACTTTTGGCTTTTGATTTTTTAGTATATAGATGTGTCAAATAATTTTTAATACTGCTCTGACCTTCATTGGCTGCAGTTTTCTATTATATCTCTATTTAATTAATATTTTTCTGTTATATTGCCACTTCTGGTATTTGGTGAATTAGACTTGCTTTATTCTACAATATATCAGGTCCTGGATCTTCTAGTTCTGTAGCTTCTTCTAAGTAATCATACTTCTGTGAAGAGTGCAATATTTAAATCACTAAGGTGTTGGTACCCTTGCGTAGAGATTTACAAAATGATGGCTCTTTCACTGAACTTGGCTTATGCACTTCGCCAGATTAGCTTGGCCCTGTCAACCTCTCTGGCTTTGGCCACTCTCCCTGCTTCCTAAACTGAGGGCCCCAGTGACTACACAGGCCATTCCCATGCTCACAAAGCATGGCCACCATCTCTGATCTGATCACAGCCACTAACACTTTTGGATGCCTTCTAGTGTGAAAAAGGCCAGAGTTCTGCAAAGGCTCCAATGCAGTCTCTATGATTGAAACCAAAGCAATGTTTTGGTCCAATCCATGAAGCCCAAGGAGATTTTGGCTTTCTCAGCAGCTGCCTGGAGAAGCCAAGTAAAACAACCTGAAAGTTTAGGAGAGGAACATTTGACTAAAGAAAGACAGTATCTAGAAGGCAGATAAATCAAGGGAATAAGTAACCAGGTTTCTTTCCTTGTAAAAACTGTTGCAGACTTGGTAATACATTCCCTGTGTTTGTCTGAGGGATACTCTTGATTCCCTGGGATTTTGGTCCCACAATAAAACATTCACATGCAAACTTTATTTCAGGCTCTGTTTTCCAAAAACTTGGGCAATGCACCTGGCACCTGTAATTAGAGAAAATTCCTCAGGATAGGAATTTGCAGCTGTATACCCACCTGCCTGAAAGGAACAGTGCCCTCCCACATTGCCATTGGAAAGCAAGATGGTATTAACCTATGAGGAACACAGTTATTAAAGCTTTCACCTCTGGTTAATTGGATTAAGGTGTTGGTGGAAGACAGCCCATTGAAAGATCAAGTGTTTAATGCACTTGATCAATGTGGGAGCAGTGCTAATTATATGACTGTAGTTGGGATAGCTGCTTTTAACAGCATCGGAGGCCAAATTAAAGCATGCTTTGAAAGCCTGAGGTCTCAAACACAGCTCTAAAAAAGATTCCCATTTCTTGACTCACCAGGCATTCTTAACTAACAAGGAGGCTTAGACCTTGATCATGATGATGGCAGAGCTGCACAATGAAGTTGAGTGCACACCCTTTGATTTGGGAAGAATGAAACCCTGAAATATACAATGGGATCATCAGTTTAAAAACTGGAGAATCTTCAATTTTCAAATTCTACTGAACCCTTCTAGCTGATAGAAACACCCAGCTTCCCTTTGTTAAAGAAGAATTTTCCTCATATCTCAACGCCAGGCAATGCCCTCAGCTAGAGAAGACTGATGCTTGTTTACTTTAAGACTTAGCCCGATTGTCTCTCCTTGCCTCCAGGACAGTAGGGGGCACTGTTGTGGGAATAAAGAGCCTAGCCAGGGGCATTGCAGGATCTGACACCTATGTACAGGAACTGAGGACATATGTGTGAGAGTATGTTTTGAGTGTTAATCTAGGTAGATGGAATAGAAGGCTGGATAGGGGAGAGCTGATTGACCCTGGGCAACTCACTCAAACTAGTGGTTTAACACTCTGATAAATATACCAGAAGCTGGTCATAATCATTTTCTCTGGTGGCTCTTTGAGGACTGGATACAACAATGACAACGGTAAAGGAGGTGGAGACTTCAGAATGCTCAGCATAGTACTGAGGGAGGGGTTGGAAGTCACAGGGAGTTGGCAGTGCTAAAACGTACCTGAGAAACTACCACCTGCCTGTGTTGCAGGAAGGACCCCAAAGACACTGCCTTCACTGTGGCAATAAAGAAGGCATTTTGAGAAGCACTTTGGTGGCTGTCTCTGCTGAAAGAGGATACTGTGGGACTTAGGTCCCAGATATCAATGGGGAAGACAGCATTTTGAAATGGCATGGGTCCGAGGGCAGCATGGAACAGTCAGAGAAAAGGTATCCATATACGTAATTGCTGAAATGGACAGCAAAGCGAGAGCAGCAATAGAACGCCTCAGTCCAAAGCTTAATCTCAAGTTGGCAGTAGAAGAGGGAAAAGATAAGTATCGGTTGTTCCAGAACCAGTCACATCAGGGGATCTCATCTGTTTTGCTTATCCTCCTTAAGTCTTTTTTGGGATATTGCCACAGTTCACTCTTTGAAGAACTGAATTTGTACTAATTGTCCTCTCAGGATAGAAGGGAAGGCATCTTATGGTTACACAAGAGTAGGTATAGATCTGGGTAGTGCAAGGAATGAATTCTGCCAGATCCAACCTCTGCATCTTTCCTGATATAATCAATGTTACTTAGCTCCTGGACTTTAGTCATTTGTTCTTTCTCAGATGGAGCGGTCCTACTCCAAATGCTCTTGTAGTCTTCATACCCTGGCCATGGCTGTTGTTGCCACATCTTAAATGCTACTTGTGACTCAGTTTCTCCCTCACTAAATTAGCTCTAGTGGGAGCCATTTAGCATCTCTAGTGCCCAATCCCAGCTGGACTCCACCTCCTGAGACTCTCATTTTCCCAGTGGTTACCTGGAGGGACCAGGTAGAATTCCCAGAGGTGCAAAGAAATTAAAGACTTGTGGGCTGGCCCTTGACTAATGAGAAACAGAGAATGGGAAGAAGCTGTCATTAACTACGTTCTCCCTTTCTCTCCTTGGGCAGATTCTCCCAAGAAGGGGTGGCTTCATGTGAACTCTTCTTGTTATTAACTTGAGTTTTCTTATAAAACTGTGGCCAGCTCTTTAATGTGACATGTAGTGTTTTCTTGTCCTCTTTCCTTGTGCCATGTCCTTTTCCCCCCTCACTCTCTTCCTGAGAGTCCATCTCCCAATAAGGCATTAGTATCTGAGCTCTGTGCTACATCTGTTTTCTAGAAAATCAGGGGGAAGGCAACTTCTTATGTAGGAAAGACATCAAGGTTACCACAATAAAAATATTTGGAATAGAAAAAAACAAACAGACAAACAAACAAAAAAGCCCTCTGACCCAAGTGATGTGGAATGTGTGAGGAGATTAATGGAGTAAAAATCAGATAATCTGTATTTTGGAAAAAGAAAGAAAAATTACATAATCATTTTCTCTTCCTGTCCTTCTCTGAGACAGGAGATAGTAAGGTGTGGAAAGCTGCATTTGGAAGCTATTAATAGTCAGACTTACTCAGCTGAGCAGCTGAGAATGAATAGAGGGCGGGAGCAGAGCTCTGCTGCATTTTTGTCCTATGATCTCATCTTTAAGGAAGAGATATAAAGGAAAACTGGAAGTTTTAAACTTTCCGGTCTAGACTGTAGAAATTTAAGTCACATTTGGGGATAAAGCTTTGTAAGATTTCTCTGAGTTTTCTCCCCAAACCAGCTATTCTCCAAGTTTTATCAACTTCAGTAAATGGTAACTCTATTCTTCCTAGTGCTTAAGCTGAGATCTTCGTAATATCTTTTGATACTTTTCTTTGTCTCAGAGCCTATATTCAAGCTATCAATAAATCTTATAAAATTCATCTTTATTTTATATATAGAATTCAACCAATTTAAAATGGAAGAGAGACTATATTCCGTGGTTGAAAACTTTACAGTGGTTTCATGTCTTTCTTAGAGTACAATTCATTTTTCATTTTGTTTTATTCATGAATGTATCCTATAGACATATAATTCCTGGTTCATATCATAAACTTAGTAAATATTTTGTGAATGAATTGATATACATAAGACCTGTTTTTTAAATCTCCAGAGACTGAAAAAAAGAAAGTTATCTGAAAGTTTAAATGTGAATTCATGGATATTTGGACCAATGTTTTGCTCCTGAAAGGTTTAAAAATATTCTAATTTTAGAAATATTAAATAGTTGCCATTGACACAACCTTGGTGGAGTAGAGTCTAAGATAAAAAAAAAAAAACTGCACCCCAATGTTCATAGCAGCACAATTTACAATAGCCAAGTGCTGGAAACAACCTAAGTGCCCATCAGCAAATGAGTGGATCAAGAAACTATTTACACAATGGAATTCTACGCAGCAGAGAGAAAGAAGGAGCTCCTACCCTTTGCAACAGCATGGATGGAACTGGAGAGCATTATGCTAAGCAAAATAAGCCAGGAGGTGAGGGACAAATACCATATGATCTCACCTTTATCTGGAACATAATCAACAAAAGAAAAAAGCAAGCAAAATATAACCAAAGACATTGAAATTAAGAACAATCTAACAATAGCCAGAGGGGAGGGGGGAGAGGACTGTGGGGAGAAGGGTTTTCAGAAACTACTATAAAGGACACATAGATAAAACCAAGGGGGAGGGTGGAAGCAAGGGAGGGAGGTGGGTTTGGATGGGGTGGGATGGAGGGGAGGAGAGAAAATGCAGACAACTGTAATTGAATAACAATAAAGTAATTTAAAAAAATTTTAAAAATTGGTTTCACAAATAAAATCTAAGTTTTAAGGTGGTGTTAAGTATAATCAGATTGACCCACTGGCTGAATAGTTCCAACACCCCCAATTAGCAAAATCTTGTTAGTGACCAGATTGTCTCTCTGTTTAATGCCAGAAAGTGATGAGATTTTGTGGCTAAAGTGATAATTAAAATCTTAAGAAACACCTATTATTAGCCTCATTAAGAGAAATTGTGAAAGAACACCTCCATCTCCAAGTGCTGTAGACAAATTTAGTGCCCTACAAGGAACATGTGACAGAAAATTTTTAAAAAGAAAAAGAAAGAAAGAAAAAAGTAATAGGACACCTTGACATTTAAATAAAAACAGTAACAAATACCTAATGTCTGTGAAATGTGTTTCTCCTATATTTAAAAAACACCTTTGTTGTGATATGTAGAGCTATTCTGTCAATTAAGCTTAAGAATGGTTATACAGTATGCATGATGTTATATACTCTTGGCTCTTTTAAAATTATGCCATCTTAAAATAAAATATTTTACTCATTAGCCCCCCCCAAATTGAGGTTTTAGGCATCTTTGAAGTTTGGATTCTGTGCCAGCTGGCCTGGTAGGGTAAGGAGGGGCAAACCCTGGTTTGAGCCTTAGCAGCCTGGGCCCTCGCCCTGGTTCTGCCGTCATCCAGCTGTGGGACGGTGGCAATTCGCCTTTGCTGTATACACCTTCCATGAGGGACATGGACTAGGGGATCTGCAAGGTGTCTCCAAGCTGGTGTGCTGTAGTAAGAAGATGAAATTTCTAACAGCCTACATTTTAATCCCACTGAGATATTGCACTGTCACTTCAACCTGTGCTTTCCCCAAGCACATATGACGCCCCCTAAAAACTGCCTCTGACTTTCAGTCTGCTCTGCTTTTGTTGCAGGCTTCCAGCGCGCCAGAGTTAAAATGAGGAATCCTTTTGGACGCTTCTTTTACTATCACTTACCTTACCACAGAGTCTGACTGCTGCTTTTTTGGAAAACACTTCTCAGGTTAACCACTTTTTATGTTCTAAAATCTGTGATTTTTGCCTATGCCCTCTGACCTGTTTATATTCCTACAGCAGTTGCCTGGATGGTTTCATAGTCTTCAACGCTCTGTTCACTCTGTCCATCCCACCCATCTTTTCTAAACTAATCTTTGCCCACCAAGACTTTCATTTCACTCGCCAGCTTTACAGTTACCCCGGTTGCTCTTCATGTCCTGCTTTTGCCGACACTGATCTCTTCTCCAGAAAACTGCATCTTCTCAATGTGTTTTTCTCTCCCTCAGGCTTCCGCCTTCTCAACCCCCCTCCCCCCGCTTTGTAAGTTGCATTTATTCCATCGTCAGTAGTTTTAATTATTCTTACGAATACTTTTGTTCTGATTATAACAGTTACCTATTTGATTATAAAATGTTTGAAGATACATACAACACAAAGTAAACTAAAAATCAACCACAGTCTAACGTTCAAAGCCGGCCATTGCAGGCAAGATCTTTTCCTTTGTATGTTGGTATAGATGTGTATATAATCACAGCAATAAAATGCCATTCATAAGCACTCATTATAAACCAGGAACCACGCTTCAGACTTTATATGGATTATCTCATTTAATACAACTCTATGAAGTAGATACATTTGTGATCCTTATTTCTAGATAAACTGTATCTACAGTTAAGTCACTTGACCAAATTCACACATTAAACTTTGACCTGCTATTTCCAGAGTGTGAGTATTGACCACTACGCAATTCTGCCTACCAAATTCTTACATAGGATAAGCATATTTGTATATCAAATTGTTCAATGCCTAATTTACATATCCATAAATGGAGATACCCTTATGTTTTAGATAAAGAACAAACTATACCTTTCTCCTATGGAAAAATGAAAAGGCTCAGTCATGTGTGCAATCTATTTTTATAATACTGTAGCTAAAACAGTCATTACAAACTTACAGGCTTCAAAAAGCAGATGTTTTCCACTCATATTTAGAGTCATTTTCCTAAACAGTCATTGAAGTTTGGGAGGAATTTTGCTAGAAGTTTATAATAGTAATTTCATGGAACTGATAGAGAAAATAATTTTGCAGTCTGAAGCAAAAGGCAAACCGTTATAAAATTAGTCGTCGGAAATCAAGTACTATGTGAGTTCCAAAGAGTTGAAGAATGGATCTGTTGTGATAAAATGAGTGAATATAAGTTATCATTTGATATCTATATGCATATCTTAATTAGCAAGGACTCCAGTGAGCCATAGTAGCTAATAAAAAGATATTTTTAAATTTATCATAGCTCCCACATAAAATAATGTCAGACCGTTTTGCACGATAAGCTTTAGTATGCCTGTGAGTTATAGAGGCATTAGTGCAAGGGCAGGTAAGTGGGCACTGTCCCCGTGACTCTGGTGCAGATCTGAGATGTAACCCAAGAATTTTCATTCTGAAAAGAGGCTTCGAGCCCTGGCTGGTGTAGCTCAGTGGATTGAGAGCGGACTGGGAACCAAATGGTCACCAGTTCAATTCCCAGTCAGGGCACATGCCTGGGTTGCAGGCCAGGTCCCCAGTGGGGGCCACGTGAGAGGGAACCATGCATTGCTGTTTCTCTTCCTCCCTTTCTGAACCTCTCTGAAAAAAAAAAAAAAAAGAGGCTTCGAGGTAATATTGAAGCATGTGGTATTTAGATCTCACTTTGAATATTCCTGCCCTAATCTCTGTTCTAAGATTTATTTGAAAATTGTCTTTTTTCCCCTAACAGCTACCGCCAGTTTTCCCAGAAAAACTGATATAATTTAGACAAAAAGACTGATTGTTCCTGTACTTCATTGCCATTTTCTAACAAAAGAAAAGTCTCACAAGACAAGACAAGGTCAAGAAATTCTTCCTGCTAACAGAACTCTTCTTTACATCTGTAATGGCTGAAACGCTCTTAGTTGGATTTCTGGGGCGCACCTGCTGTGACCGTTTAATCCGGACATTGCTGAGAGCAGTGTGCACAGTGCGGGAGCCGATGTTTGACAGTCACTGGGGTCAAGTGGCAGTAACTGTCAGGTTTGTGCGTTTGTGAACTTAGACATTGCTCTTCAGCTTGTCATTATTTCCATCAAAGTTGCTTCATTTTTAGTACTACGTATGTTGAGTATAGTTGTTGTTTAAAATAGCTTTCAATATTTTTATGTGATTTGAAATTGAAGCAAATTGTACAATGTTTACAGAAATGCACATAAACAAAACAATGTTGTGTAAATTTGGTATTACGCAAAAAAAATCCTTGTCACTAAAGGAATGACAACAATTCCATATTTTCTTGTAAAGCAACAATCAAGTGCTTTCTACCAGTACTTTTCATGATTTACCTTGAAGAGAAGTTACCTGGGAACCTCATTAAAATGCAGAGTCTGATTCAGTAAGTTTGGGTTGGGGCCTACGATTACAAATTCCTCACAGATTTCCAAATTGGTCTGTGCTACAGGTGCTGAACCACAATTCAAGCGGTCAGGTTGCTCAAAGGAGATACAATGTAAGCATGTAACCTGTCCTACATTTCATTACATACATGTAAAGAGTTATCTGCCACTTATCACTTCACATTTTGGTAGCACCTTACCATTTATTATGTAAATATGTTAAATTTATAATAAAAATAACTTTTTTGTTCTATGTATATATAAGAGTATATAAGAGCACTAATATATGAAAAGATCTCAAACTTAAGAGTTTTTCAAGTAAGTATCAACAAATTCATGTTAAGAAATTGTTTATTGGGAATGTATGTTCACCCCAAGAATTAGGCCTCGAAGAGATACTGGTCCATCCTTGTTGATAACGGCATTGTTCACAATAGGTAAAATGAGAAAATAGTCCAAGTGTGTGTTGATGACTGGATAAGCAAAATGTGGTATATACGGACAAAGGGATGTTACTCAGCTTTAAAGGGAATGCTGACATACGCTACAACACGGATGAACCTTGAGGACATCATGCTAAATGAAATAATCCAGTCACAAAAAGACAGATGCTGTGTGATTGCACTTATACAGGGTATTCAGAATCATTAAAAGCAGAGACAGAAAGTAGATGGGTGGTTGCCAGGGGCTGAGGTAGGGGGAACGGGGAGTGACTGTTTATCAGGTATAGAGTTCCTGTTTCCCAAGATGAGAAACATCCTGGAGATGGATGGTGGCCATGGCTACACAGCCTTGTGGATGTTCTTACCACCACTCAATTGTACCCTTAACATGGTTAAGATGATACATTTTATGTTATGGGTATTGTACACCCCAAAAAATTGAAAAAATGTATAAGATTTTTATCTGATTTCTTATTTAAAAGAGAGCCTGTATCTGAGTAACAGATAAGTTTCTTGAACGTGCACCTCAGGTATCTCTGAGATTTTGTGAGGTCTGGCTGCCATTTGTTATCTAGAGCATATTTTCCCCATATCCATACTGTAGTTTTGTTTTTTTTAAAGATTTTATTTATTTCTAGAGAGAGGGGAAGGGAGGGAGACAGAGAGGGAGAGAAACAGCAATGTGTGGTTGCCCCTCACATGGCCCTCACTGGGGACCTGGCCTGCAACCCAGGCATGTGCCCTGACTGGGAACCGAACCCGTGACCCTCCAGTTCCCAATCTGCGCTCAATCCACTAAGCTACACCAGCCAGGGCCACACTGTAGTTTTTATTAACCACTTTGGGGTATGCTAACATCCTGCATAAAGTATCTATGCACAGTCATTCTTTAACTCTTGATATGGCATATCTGTTGGCTATTTCTTAGGGGAGTGGTCCTCTTCTAGGGGAACGTGTAAGTTATCTCATTGTAGCCCTTGACACTTAATAGTTTAGCCATTCCTAGCTTGAGACTTTGTGTGTGTGTGGTAAGATAGCCTTGCAATTAAAGGATTCTAGAAATATGAGTCCTGTTATGGGATTCACTATGAAATAATACTGTTGGAAGAAAAATATATTACTTTCAGAGATAACTGCGGAATTCCTCTTAAGGCTAAAATAATTTTTCTGTAAAGAGTTACCTTACCAAATATGTCTATTTTTGGAAATGAGGTTCTTATTTTTAAGGATTAGAAAGCTTCCCCAGACCCTATACCAGCATCCCTGTACCCCCTCCACCCAAAACAGGGAACAAGCATAAATGCAGCAAAGCCATAGCTCAAGATACGTAGTGGTTACAATAAAGTAGCTCAATTATCATAGTATCACTTTTCATCTTTGACAGCTTTGTGATTCAATACACCCCTACTTTGCTTTTGTTTCTATTTCTTCTTTCTGCTCCTATCTCCCCAGAATTATTGTTCGTGAATCATGTGTATCTTGAAAAGAGATCTCATTGAACACCGCATTTCTATTCATCAGAAAACACCCCTTTTGAACAAAACTGTCCCTCCATGCCTCATCTTAGCATTCTGGCCAGGCTATAAAGAGCTGTTTATGTAACCAGTCACCCATTCCTAGTCCACCTCGTTGTGGCAAAGGTGGTGGCATTGCTTGGTTTGAGGCACAATAATTATACATGAGAAATGCACACAAAAGGACCACAGGGTGTGGTAGATCCTCTGAAGCTTCTTACAGGATCATTATACTAGGTGAACATCTGTCTGGGTCTATTGAATACATATTGCCAAGACCCAGTGTGGTCTGGGTTAACTGACTTTTAAATGGATTACAGTAAGCTACCTCTACTGGAGACTCTCACTTTTTATAACCAATTCAAACACTCAAAATATTTGTCCTCTAGGATCGTATTGAACCAAATTTACACACAAAATTATCCTGACAAACATGCTGAGATTTCTTCTGTCATTAAGACTTTGCAGGGAATTCAAATTGGAATTTCATTCTAGTATTCACAAATGGCACGTTGGTGTTTGGGGATGATAAAGCACTGAAGACAATCCAAACAGTTTCGAGAAATGAACAGGATTTCAGAGGTTATGTAAACAGACTACACCACCGGAAAGGTCTAAATAGGCAAACAGCAGATAGTACAATCCTTGTAGCTCAGGACTGAGCAAATGCTTCTAGGAAAGCAAAAGCTCAAATGATTTTGACTTAAAATAGAGCAGGGACAATTTTGGCAGTCACTTATAAAGTGAAGATAGGGTAGGGAGAGAGGACAGGTAGAATATTCTATTTGAAGAAATATTTCTGTCCTCTGCCCAGTAGACCTAGGATACGTGTTAAAGGCTGGTATCCTTGCAGAGGTCAAGCAGGGCAAGCAAACCCACTGCTACATCATTATCAGGCTTCCGCCACTCAAAAAGAAAGTCCCTATAGCAGGTAAGAAGGTCAAGATTGGGGTCATACCTGGGAGAATCCATGCTTTTCAGTTCTGAAAGTTTACATTCACTGCAGGGGGAAAAAAAGCAGTTAATTGAAGGCACAGAAGTCTCTTACAGAAATGCCAGTATACAATAGCTGAAGTAAGGCCTTATGGGAATAATCGAAACTTTAGTGTACTTTCTCAGTGCATGTGCCTGAAGTTAACATATATGTGGTCATATTGGAAGAGGAAGGCAGCAAAAAATTGTATAGTTTTATTATACTCCCTACCCTACTCTGCCATTTATACAAAATCATCATCATTGTTTGTCTCTCAAGCCTTCTTACTCCAAGTTCTTTGCACGCTGGCTATAATGCCTTGCTATTGATAGAGGAAATAAATAAAATGGAAGTTTTAGAGAGGCTGTGAATTTTATAATAACTTTTGAATTAGGTGGCAGACTTCTCCAGATCCATGACAACAGAAGCTTAATGTAGGCTATTAGCAAGTAATTTTCAATTGCATTTTTTTAAGGGTACTAAAAGTCAATTTGGTAATCATATATATACCCATAATATAATCAGATATACCACTGAACGTGTCATCCTCAGGTTAAAAGTATAAATATTAAAAATCACATAAGAACTTTATTTCAACCCATATGATTATTTTAATGACTCCAGAGTTTGGTCCAATATACAATTCATTTTTATGCAAATGAACAGTACAGATCTCCTTGTAGGTATAGAGCAATAGAATTTAAGAAAGTATAGCTAGAAACTGTCTCCTGGTATTTTACATTTTTAAAATTTTCACTTTGAAAATCAGTGGGATAAACTGATTTTAGTTACCCAAGTTGTTGATAATTTTAATTTGGGATGGCAGGCTGTTGTTTCAAGGACAGTAACTGTAAAGGAGGAACCCCTCCCCAGAAATGAAGGAGGGGTTTGAGCTGCACAGGTGTGACTGGAGACTTTGCCCTCTTGCTAAACATGGCAGCTGGAAGAGGGGCAAAGGCAAACATGGCCAATTCTGTTATTCATTGGTTGGAAGGCTGGACACTCCCACTGGCTTTTGGCATGCCACTGGGAGAGGACTTTTCAAATAGAGTGTGCTGGAAGGCAGTTGGTTCTTTCCCCTCCCTCAGGTCAGGGGCATGTCAATGGTCACCAGCAGACCTGCCAGTGGTGGCCAGTGTGGGCCTGTGAGCGAAGGCCTGGGGGCTCAGTCCCCCAAATATGCCTAAAGCTGGACAGCTACCGGAGACCGGCTAAGCCACCTATGTTTATGGTACTTTTTTGGGTGGGAAAAGAATTTCCTGGTACAACCTTGAACTGAGCTGGCAGAGGGTGACAGGGTAATTTTTCTTTGGGTATTCTAGAGGGAACAGGTTTTGAGGCAGAAATTTGCTGTTATTTCCATAGACCTTGGTGATAATAGCACTGTGAACAGACTTTTGTTCTTGCATAATTTTCGTTCTTGAACCTATGTAATAGTTGTAATGACAAACATTTAAATAGCTATTTTGATGTGATACTCTGACTTTTTCTTTTCCCTCACTTTTTTGTTACCCAGTATTTTGGGCAGAAACTTGACGTTAAACAAAAGATTCCTTTCTTTTCCACTGAACTCTGCCTTGGAGATGTGCCTGGTAGGCGGCGAGTGGCAGGCCCAGCCGCCTCTGCTGGTTGAGATCGTCACATAGCCATTTAATTCAATCTGATTGTTTTAAATATAAATGTACTGCATGTACAGATTTAATGGCTGATTAGACACTGTCAACACTATGTGAGAATATTTGTAATAATTCACCCCAGTTCTATATTAGTCCTGAAACATCTTCAGAGCTGTCAGCATTCTATGCACAATGCTTAGCTCGATGGCAAATGCAGTTATATTATTTATAGACAAATATCATCTACATGATTGACTAAATTGACCTCAAAATTGGCTGCACAGAACTCATTATTTAGAAAAATATTTCAAACCCAACCCAATGCTGACTTGTCTAACAGGGAAAGCTATTTGCAGCCTGACTTTCCAAAAGAGGTCTTTGGAGACCCTGGATGGAATACGTATCATCAAGTATGTCTGGAGATGAGTGAGAAGATATACCCCAATACTGTAGTTAGATTTTATTTACAACTAGCTTTTCTTAATTTATAGACTCAAGTCAACAGTGCTTGAGTCTACTATTATTTAAATATTTAAGGCACTTCCGTGATGAAAGGGCAGATTTTTGTGTATACAGTATAGAGAAATTGGAAAAGGAAGACTTTCTTCCTTTTTTAAAGCATGATTTCAGCGTGTTTGGCCTGTAGTAATTAAGACCTACAGAAAACACACACATGCACACACACGGAGAAAAGTTTGCACCTAAGCTTGAGTCCCCTGTTTTTACTAAATAATAAGATATTTAATAAATTTAAATTTAACCTTGCACTGGACCTTATACCTTGGATAAAAATGATGAAGTCCAAATGACATCATTGGAATTGACTCCCAATATTTGCCTATTTGTGTTTAATGAAAAATTATATATATTGACTCCAAATAAGATAGATAGCTAGATAGATAAAGAGAGCACTTTATAAAAATATACAGAAATAGTATATATGGATTTGTATATTCCCAACACATGAAGGGTTTCCTGTGGTGTATCAAAATCTTTTTATCATGTTTAACTCTTCCATACCTGTTGATTTGATGAGGACTATGAAGGGCAATAGAGTAAGAATGGGATGACTCTAGATTTAGGAGGCTGGAAGCAAGGTTATTTTTCTCTTTGGAGGGTTAAGAACCAAGAAATTCAAAACAACCACCAAAAATACCCCATAGTTGTTGGAGGAGGTCGATTAGAGGACATGACCGCTGACTGACCAGCCAGCTGGAACCACACGGTCAGAGGCTCCTCAGCCCTCCCCTGCCCTTGGAATGTGCATTCTCCCCCATTTTCACAGCCAGAGCCATCTGCAGAGACTTTTGAGAGAATAATGTGTTATTGAATCCACTTGGACTCTGTATTTGACTGAACCTAGTTAAGGCCTCAATATAAACTTTTAAGTTTCGGATGGATGGGCAGGGGGATCTATTTGTTTTGCAATGGACCGAGCAAGCCTTGAAAGCTCCCTTGCTTGTTAAACCTGCCACCTACCAAACTGGAGCAGCCGTCTCTCCTTGCCCTCTGTGGATGGGTCTAGTTTGCAAACCAGCCTTAGAGGATCTTTGTAATCAAGTTATTCCATTTAATTGTAATTATATATTAGGCAAATTTGTGAAATATCCTCTAAAGAATGACTGCATTTAAACTCCATCCCTAGGCAGTGACGGGCACACAAAAGTTGACTGCTATTAAAAATATAACTATTTCCATGAAAGAAAATGAGCTATTTGGCCAGGTCAGTTGACATTCAAATGCAGATTCTGTCAGTTTGCACAAACATGGAAATGCTACTTAACTTTTTCAACCTCCGCTTTCTATTTTGTAAACCAAGGTTAATAATACATACCTTACATGGTGTGAGGTGCAAATGAGATCACACATAGCTCAAAACATAGAGCCTAGATTCTTGCAAGTGCTTTTATTTTTTAATGGAAGAGAATTGAGTTCTGAAGAGTATAAAGCCACAGATATGACTTTGGAAGTTCTTTTCAAAAGGAAAATTCTCTTATTCTAAAATATAATCTCTTCTCTTTTGTTATTTCTGTTAAACAAGAGAATATGTTATGGTTGCCAAGGAACTGGAAATATAACCAAAAGTAGCTCTTTAGATCAAGGGTTAATTTATCATATGATAACTGACTAGCATCTTTGAAAGTCAGGAGGGCGCATTTTGAAGATGCCAAGCCAAGAACTTGAGGCTTTAAAGAAGCAGAAGGATATGGGCACAAAAGACAGCGTTGGCCCTTGAGTTGAGACTGGCATGGCACATGAAATGTTTGTACTCCAGATGGTCTCTGAGCATATTAAATTAATGTCCTGTTTTTCTTAAACACAGGGTATGGGTTTTGATTTTTTTTTAAGATTTTTTTTTAAATTTTATCTTTAGAGAGAGGGGAAGGTAGGGAGAAAGAGAGGGAGAGAAACAGCAATGTATGGTTGCCTCTCACATGGCCCTCACTGGGGACCTGGCCTGCAACACAGGCATGTGCCCTGACTGGGTATCGAACCAGGACCCTTTGGTTCCAGCCCGCGCTCAATCCACTGAGCTACACCAGCCAGGCTTGATTTTTATCTTATTTAGAAAAACTAATGATGATTGCCCTATGGGCTTTTCTGTTGTTTCATAATATTTTGCATACTTAGATATAGATATAAATGTGAATATAGAAATAAATATAGATATACAATTTGACTTTCATAACACCTTCTGAAATAAGTACTGTTAAGGTATACACCATTATACCAGTGAGAAAACTAAAACAAAGAGATTTATTGATTCTGGTTTATACTGAAGGTCAATAGGTTCATATTCACCATTTAAATATCTCTACTTCAGTTCATAATCTAAATGGCCTTGTAACTAATGACTTTCTTAAAAAATAACACCATAATTACTCTTCCTTTGTCCTCCTGCACAAGAGAGTAATATTTTGTATTATGGGAGTATTAGTATCTTTTAAAGGAAAATATATTAAAAATTAGTTGCTCAGTGTATATTAAGTAGGAACTTTCTTTTAGAAAGCTAGGATTGCATTATTATTCCCTTAATGCAATCTAAAATACTTTTCACATGTACTCTCAGCTATACATTGGGCAATCTGTAAGGAAAACACACACACCCACATGCATGCACATGCACATGTGCATACATGAAGAAAAACAGAAGAATTCTTTGTGAGTCCATGAAGACAACCTCTGAGAAATTTGAGAGTATTTGTGGGCTGCAGTTTTACATTAAGACACTGGCACAAGAATGTAATAGCAAAAGTTTAAATCCTAAGGAAATAAATCTGAATATGAAAAAAATCTTGATGCACGAAGTTGTTTATGATGGTGTTATTATAATTTTAAACCACTTGAGAGCAACCCAAAATGTCTAAATGTGAGTAATAGTAAAATAGGCCATGGAATGTTACATAGAGATTCAAATGATGTTTATGAAAAGTTTGTAATAACATGGGAACACAGTTTGATTGAAAGTAAAATAAAAGACAGGAAACACAGGTAGAGATGGGCTGATAGTTACTTTTTTTTTTTTTAAAGTATGCACCTATCTGCAAAATAACATTATAGAAAAAAGAAGCAAAATGTTAGCATAAGTTCTATATGGATAATGAAACAGGGTAACAATAATTCTTCTTCCTACATTTATGTACTTTTCAAATTTTTATAATAAAAAATAAGATCTATTCTCTTTTAAGCCTCCATTCTACTTTTTACATATAAAACCAATCATGGACTTACTGTCAACCAGGACAACCGACATGCACTAGATATTGTGTTTCAAAGTCAGAGAATTTGGAGAATTAGTTACAGGTTTTGGGTGTGGAAGGCTCTGTGAAGTACCATTGCTGAACTGATCCTGCCAGGAACAGAAAGTCAACAAAAGGGCTGTCCCCTCTCTCACCCTTCTGCCTGTCAATCTCTACTTGTTGCCCCCTACTGGGAAAACTGAGAAAGCTACTGGCAATTGAAAAATACAGTCTGCGTAGTACCAGCCAGAGTATCCGGAAGCATTGTATAAAAGGGTGGATTTGGAACAAAAAGACTAAAACTTAGTTACAACCACATGCTCGTTCTGAATAAATAAGAATAATGCATAAAATGCATTGCTCAAGACTAAAAAAAATTTGAGAGTAACAATATTGAGACAGAGAAACCTTTATTAATAACTTTTCTTAATTTGATTACCGAAGCCAAATGCTTCTTAATGGGATGAATTGAGTACAAATACGTAATGTTAAACTTCCAACATGTGTCATTTGTTTTTATTAAAGTGATTCAGCCATCACCATTCTACTCCAATAGATATTTTATTAAAGAAACTAATTTAAATGTACATGATAAATGAACTGTGTTGAAAATTCTATTTTTCTTCAGTTCTAACCTCCTGATCTTAATTAACTTCTCCACTAGTGTTCCCATAGAAACCAGAAATGCAATCAATAAGATGCAAAGGTAGTAATGTACATGCAGAAGCATTCGACAAGTACAGTAACAACATTTATTTTAAATCATGGGACAAATTAGTATTTGCAATTAGATTAGCAGTAATATACTTCAAAATTCAAAATGGAAAGTGCAGTTTAATGGTAAACAAAGATGATAAACTTTCCCTGAGGTCTTCGGTTTTCTCTTTTCCAATGTAAAATAAGCATAATGCCTAGAAATTTGAAGATTATATATTTGGGTGGCAATGCTTTTGGTTTCTCTGATTTTATTTTTATCATTCCATGTCCTGTTTCCTTACCTCA
>PVJI01011518.1:0-55679 GCA_004026765.1 Micronycteris hirsuta | reverse complement strand
GTGAAACACTTTCTCTGCCCTTTCATTCTAAATGAAATCTTTGCTGGATAGAGTATTCTTGGATGTAGGTCCTTGCCTTTCATGACTTGGAACACCTCTGTCCAGCCCCTTCTTGCCTGCAAGGTCTCCTTTGAGAAATCAGCTGACAGTCTTATGGGAATTCCTTTGTAGGTAACTGTCTCCTTTCCTCTTGCTGCTCACAGGATCCTTTCCTTATTTTTTACCTTGGGTAATGTAATTACGATGTGTCTTGGTGTGTTCCTCTTTGGGTCCAACTTCTTTGGGACTCTCTGAGCTTCCTGGACTTCCTGAAAGTCTATTTCCTTCGCCAGCTTCGGGAAATTCTCCATCATTATGTGTTCAAATAAGTTTTTAATTCCTTGGATTTCTTCTTTTCCTCTGGCAGCCCTATGATCCGTGTGTTGGGATGTTTACAGATGTCTTGGAGGTTTCTGAGCCCCTCCTCCGTTTTTTGAATTCTTGTTGCTTCATTCTTTTCTGGTTGGATGTTTTTTTCTTTCTGCTGGTCCACTCCGTTGATTTGAGTCCCAGTTTCCTTATCTCTATTGGTTCCCTGCAGATCTCTCCTCATTTGTTCAAGCAAATTCGTTAATTTTTTGTCGAATTCTGTTAGCATCCTTATTACAAGGGTTTTGAACTGTGCATCTGATAGGTTGGCTATCTCTTGGTCAGTTAGCTCTGGAGCTTTGATCTGTTCCTTTCTTTGGGCCATTTTTTTTTCCCCTCGGTGAGCCTGTGACTGTAAGGGGGGTGGAGTCTTGGGGATCCCCTGTGCAAGGAAGCTCCCGGTAGTTGTGCTGTGATGTACGTAGCCTGTGGGGGCGGGACCTGAGCGCACAATGGTGCCTTGTCCGCTCTCCGCCCCCACACCGCCTCCTGCAAGCAATTCGGGCCCCTCTGCGCTGGCTCTGGGGGTCGCCCCAGGGTCGCTGGACGGGCTGCACAGTTCCAATCCCCCGCGGGTCTCCCCAGCGAACTTTCCTGTGAGGCTGGTAGTTCCTCCCGCCGCGGACTCCACCCCCACAGGTGCTCTCAATCTGCGCAGATGAGTTGCGCACTGCTTTCTTTCCCGGTTTCTCTGCACACGAATGCAGACCTGCCCGGTCCACCAGTCTCGGCTCCGCTGGGTCCGGATGAGCCAGGCGCAGACCGCGCTTCAGTCGGTTCCCGTCTGGGTGTGCGGCAGCCCCGCGGGGACCGCCCCTCCAACTGTGGTCCTGCCGTCTGCTCACCTGCTCGCTGCGGGGTCCTGGAGTGCTCTCCCTCCGCCCTGCTCCTCCCAGCTCACCAAACTGGATGAATGTATCTTCTTTAATTCCTTGGTTTTCGGACTTCCTCTCAATATGATTTTCTGTCAGATCTGGCTGTTTTTGGATGTGTAGATTTCTGATTTTTTTCCTTGTTTGGTTGTGCGAGGCAGTACGGTGCATTCACCTATGCCGCCATCTTAGGAAGTCTCTATCAAATACTTTTATGAAAGGTTAAAGAGGTTCTGGTAGCAATTTCAACTGGGGTGGGGTTCCTCACAACAGCAAGCAATTCTTGGGGCACTAGCTGGGTGTTCCGCAACTCAATCAATTCTGACAACATCTTACTAGTGATAAATTTCCTCAGCTATTTTTTTTTTAAGGCTGGGAATGTATTAATTTCTTTCTCTTTTTTTGAAGGATTATTTTGCCAGATATAGTATTCTTGATAGACATTTCTCTTTCAGAAATTAAAAAAAAAATCATTCTACTGCCTTCTGTCCTCTATGAAGCTTTTTTTTTGAGAAATTCAATACTAATTTTATTAAGGATTCCTTTTTTACATGTCAAGTCACTGAATAATTTCAATTACATACCTTCAAATTTACTGATTCCTCTGCATGCTCATATCTGCTATCGAAAGTTTTTAGTGAGATTTCAATTCAGATATTGTACTTTTTACCTCCAGAATTTTTATTTCCTTCTTTTCTGTAATTTATATTTTATTTATATTCTCTACTTGTTTGTGCATTGTTCTAATTCCCTTTAGTTCTTATATACACACACACACGCGCATAGGCTATGTGAGCATATTTGAATAAGTAATTTAAAGTCTTTTTCTACTAAGTTCAATGTGTTTTTTCCTCAGGAATAGTTTCTATGAAGTTTTTTTTGAATGGGCCATCATTTGTTGTTTCTTTTCCATGCTTTGAAGTTTTCCTTGAAAACCATATATTTTTAATGTTATAATGTAGTAACTGTGAAATAAGATTCCTTCCCTTTCTCATTCTTTGATTTTGTTCCTGTGGCTGTTTGTTTAGTGACTTTTATAATGAAGTTTTGTAATGTCTCTATTATTTGCCATGTGTGGTCTGTGAAGTCTCTGTTCCTTTAGTTTGTGTTCATTTTTGTTATGACAGAGATTTACTTGAATGCCAGTAGCCAAACAAAAGGGGAACTAATAATAATAATAAAAGAAAAACATTCTTCTAGTCTTGGAAAATTGTTTCTGTACTGGAGCATTCTTTCAGTGCCTAGGTAGGTTATTTACAATTCCATCTTAACTCTCATTTTCTGTTAGTACTAAGTGTGAAATCTGAGGACCTTCTCTGGTCTTTTTAAAATTTTTATTTTATATTTATTTTAGTTTAGTGCTCACCTGAAGATGTGTTTTTATTGATTCTACAGAAAGGAGAGAGGAGAGAAGGGAGAAGAGAGAGGAGAGAGGACAGAGGAGAGAGGAGAGAGAGAGAGAGAGAGAGAGATAGGAGAAACAGTAATTGATTGCCTCCTGTACATGCCCCAACTGGGATTTGAATGCACAACCTAGGTATGTGACCTGACTAGGATTCAAACCCACAAACTTGGTGTATGGGACACTCCAACCAACTAAGCCACTGTCCAGGGCTTAAAATTTTATTTTTTCAATTACAGTTTGCAATTAATATTATTTTGTATTGGTATCAGGTGTATAGCATAGAGGTTAGACAATCATATACTTTAGAAAGTGTTCCCCCTGATATTTCAATTACCTACCTGAAATACCATACATAGTTATTACAATATTGTTGACCATATTACCTATACTATATTTTAAATCCTTGTGACTGTTTTGGGTTTTTTTTTGTATTTTATTTAATCTTTATTGTATTTTTCCATTACTCATTAGTCCCCTTATACCTCCCTCCCCACAGCAATCACCACACTGTTGTCTACATCCGTGAGTCCTTCTTCCTTTTTGCTCAATCCCTCCACCAAATTTTTGGATTATTTGTTCTAGTTCTGTGAGAAATGCCATTGTTATTTTGATTCAGTTCTTTTCTGAGCATGCATCTTACCCTGGGCATGCACATATCATTCTAAATTCCCTGGTATATTAAGTGTGGAGTAGATGCTATTCCATGACTGACCACTGCCTGACTGCTGTGGTACTCTCATGCTAGATCCAGCTAGATCCCTGCCAGAACAGAGAATGTTTCCAGAAAACCACTTCAGAGACTGACCCATCACCCTGTGCCTCTGGCATACTGGCATTTGGAACAGGCTCTCACTGTGCTCTGGGCAAGTATCTAAGGCATTTTCCCCTTACCTGGGGTGGACCATGCCTCAATACCTCTATCCATCTGCCCTATTCTATATAACCTCTAGCAGCTACCATATGGTGCAGAGGTTATCCATGTCATCTTGCCGCTGCCCAAGACACAGCCTGTATGTAAGTTTCCTTAATAAACTCTTGATGTAATTCTGGGCTTGTAACTCTCTTTCTTTGGTTTCTCAGCCCTAGTAAATTTTGAGTAACATTATTTATTTTTCAGTGTTCTAATTCTCCAAAGAATCTCCATGGCCTTTTGTTCCCTGGCTTTTCATTTATTTATTTCATAGCCTCAGCTGTAATATTTTGCCTCAGATGGCAGCAGGTTTTTCATTTGTCTTTTGCTGTCTTTGAGGGATGTCTTCTGGGTGCCCACTTTCTGTCTTGAGACAGTTCTATGTTTGGCAAAATAAATCAAGTCTTTCAGACAGCCATCATTCAGGTTAGAAAAGACAAACTCAATGATTTGCAAATAAAATGTGCTTTTCTTCCTCGGAAACCAGGTACCAGTGTCTCATCCTGGAAATTTGGGCAGATGTCTCAGAATACTCCTGTGCTGAAGAGGAGGTTTGGTAAGATCAAATAAAATATCACAAAGCTTTCTTAAAATTTTTAGTTGCTTTTTCTTTAGTCAACATTCATGTGTTTGCTGTAAACCTTTGACTGCTTTCCAGAGTTCTAATAAGGTTGATTCTGACTGTTTTGCCTGATTTCCCAATGTTTCTGTGGAGAGATAAACTCTTAGAGCTACCAATTCTGCCATGTTTGCTGACACCACTCTCAAGATTTTTTCTTACTCTTTTTCAGAAGTTTGACTATGATGAATTTCTGTGTGGCATTGTTTGGTTGTATTCTCTTCGGAGTTTGCTCAACTTCTCATATCTATAGGTTTATGTCTTTTGCTGAATTTGGGAAGTTTTCTGCCATTGTTTCTTTAACTACTCTTTCAGTACCATTCTGTTTTGCATCTCATTATGATGAAAAGTTAGATCTTTTGTCATTTTCCTACTGATCATTGAAGCTTTTCATTTGTTAATCTGTTTTCTCTCTGTTGTTCAGATTGAATACATTCTATTGATCCATCTTCAAGTTTACTGATTCTATTCTCTGTCATCTCCATTCTACTGTTGAGTAGAGGTTTTTTATTTTTTATTTTAGTCATTGCAATTTTTAGTTCTATAATTTCCATTTGAATTTTTTACAATTTATTTTTTGCTGAGATTATGTATTATTGTTTTAAGAGAAATTGTAATTGATTGTTGAGGCATTTTTATGACTGCTGCTTTAAAATGCTTTTCAGATAATTCTAACATGTGAACCATCTTGATTTTGTCATTAGTTGATTGTGTTTTATTATTTAAATTATGGGTTTTTTTGGTTCTTGGTGTAATGAGTAGTTTTTAATTATATCCCGGACTTACTGGTTATTATATTAGACTTTTGATCCTATTGAAAATTTTTGTTTAAGCAAAGACTCACCTTATTTAGGTTTAGCATGTAGATGCTGGTTTACTTTTGTGGACTTTAGTTTCAATAACAATTTAGATTTCTGAATGCTTGCAATGCTACTCTGGTCTGCTTTATTCATTGAAGCTACTGGGACTACCACTCAATCCCTGATGGTGGCAACTATCAGTGCAGAAGGTGGTTTGCTGTGCCTGCACGCTGCTATTTTATTCATTATAAGGATAAACATAAACTTAATTTTCTATCTTGACAAAATGGAGACTGCACCCCTTCCTTTTTCCTTACAGACTTTGTATGAGAAACCTAGTGGTTTTGAATTCATCTCTAAGCTAACCCTCTTCTTATGCATGTACATCATTTTAGAGGCTTAGTAAGTCTCTTCCCACATTTACAGTTTTTGAGGAATCACGGTAGAGGACACATGGACAGAACTAAGGGGGAGGAGGGAGACTGGGGAGGGAGGTGGGGTTGGAGGGGAAGGGAGGAGGGGAGGGGAGACGTTGCAAATAACTGTAATCGAACAACAATAAAGTAATTATTAAAAAAAAGAATGTTAAGTGTCTAGGAGTCATCCCCTTGAAATGCAAACATTTACGAAGGTAGTACCTCTAGCTCCCTGTCGTGGTGGGAATTCAGCTAGGCACCTTGCTCTGAGCTGTAACCATCTGCTTGTCATAGAGGTAAGTTTTAATATACCTTTGCAAAAGTGCAATGAACTAAATAAATGGTTACCTTCATTTCCAGGTAAACTTAGGATGGTCTTTATGAAAGAATTGGTAGCAAATGACAGTGTTAAGTCCAGTTACAAACGATATGGTAACATGTGTAATAATGGGTGGTTACTGCTTGCTTGTATAAATAGGCTGAAGTTTCTTTGACTTACTTATGAGGCATTGTAATGTGGGTAAGCTTATTCAATAAATCTTTTTGTCTTTTCTTTCTACAGTTTCAAGAGAAGATTCTCTGGGTTGGCAGGATTGTTATTTTTCAAAAAACCATGACCTGGCTATGGTTCTTTGAATACTGAAAATAAGACACATTTGCCAGAATTCAGCCAGGGAAAGTGCATTTCATTTCCAGGTGTTTAATTAGTTGGCATTCCAAACCTATTGAGTCCTCCTGAGTTATCTCCTCCCTAACCTACACTGTTCCAAATTCTATCTACTGTGTTATCCTGGAGTTCTGCCAGTGTGAAATAAAAATACCCTGTAATAGCAAAATAACAACCCAATGAATAAATGTACATCTGAAAGGAGGAATTGTAAATAAAAAATGCTGTTGGATACAGGAAATATATATTTGTACTCTTACACAAGAGTGAATTAACAAAATCTGCTGCACTTTTCTAGGTATATTTCATTTGTTCTATATTAAACTTATTTTATTGTACTCTAAGTACTACTTTGAACTTTTGACTCCTCAGTCATAATTAAATGCAGGAGACAATTGGGAACATGTGACCTCCTGTAAGAACAGAAGTTTAGGTAAATTTTTGCATAGGTTTTGTATTATGCAAGTGGGTGCTTATGCTCTATTTCTATATCAGAATAATCACTTGGACTTTTTCATGTGGAAATTACTGTAAAATAAATTTTTCCATTAAATTAGAATTTTTCAATCTCACAAAATGTACAAGTTGCTCTAACAATTTTACAAAGAACTATCCTTCTTTGGTTTTAGCTATGATTAAAGATAAAATATGCTCACACTCTTTTTCCCTTTATTAATAAACTATAATGTTAAAAATAAAACATTTAAAATTAATTAAAGATTTTATTAACATCATTCAAATATTCTTTGCCTGTCACTTTCTCAATCTTAAATTTGAATTTTAATTAAAGCAGTATTAGAGAAAATTGCAGTTTATGAAAAAATTGAAACAAATGGACTTTTTACAAGACTGAGACAAATGTTCAGTACAGGAGTTGCAATGCACCCTAATGGAAAATGCCAATTTCCAGCGTCTCTCAGGTAACTATAAAATCAGTACTCATTCAAGTTAAACTACTTGTAACTCCCACATGCATAGTGCAGTCAGAATTTAGGATTACAGTTAGTACTATGAGGCACTGCAAGAGTATAAACTGCCTTGTGAATCACAGAGCGGTTGATATATATTTAGTATAGTGAAGAGTTAAATGTATTTAAATACTTTCTGATTTTATTGATTATAGTATACTCTTCTGGAAAGGTGGTAGAATATGTATAAGTGTCAGGAATCTCCAACCTGAGTTCCCTGTAAAATTATTTTTTAGTATTTTATTATTTTTTAAATATATTTTATTGATTATGCTATTACAGTTGTCCCATTTCCCCCTCTTTATTCCCCTCCACCCTGCACACTGCCTCCCACCCACATTTCTCCCTTTAGTTCATGTCCATGGGTCATACATATAAGTTCTTTGGCTTCTACATTTCCTATACTATTCTTAACCTCCCCCTGTCTATTTTCTACCTACAATTTATGCTACTTATTCTCTGTACCTTTTCCTCTTCTCTCCCCCTCCCATGACCCTGCTGATAACCCTCCATGTGATCTCCATTTCTGTGATTCTGTTCCTGTTCTAGTTGTTCACTTAGTTTGCTTTTGTTTTTGTTTTAGGTGTGGTTGTTAATAACTGTGAATTTGCTATCATTTTACTGTTCATATTTTTAGTCTTCTTTTTCTTAGATAAATCCTTTTAACCTCTCCTGTAGTAAGGGTTGGGTGATGATGAACTCTTTTAACTTGACCTCATCTGACAAGCACTTTATCTGCCCTTCCAATCTAAATGAAAACTTTGCTGGATAGAATAATCTTGGATGTATGTCTTTGCCTTTCATGACTTAAAATACTTCTTTCCAGCCCCTTCTTGCCTGCAAGGTCTTTTTTTGAGAAATCAGCTGACAGTCTGATGGGAACTCCTTTGTAGGTAACTGTCTCCTTTTCTCTTGCTATTTCTAAGATTCTCTCTGTATCTTTAATCTTGGGTAATGTAATTATGATGTGCCTTGGTGTGTGTTTCCTTGGGTCCAGCTTCTTTGGGACTCTCTGAGCTTCCTCGATTTCCTGAAAGTCTGTTACCTTTGCCAGATTAAGGAAGTTCTCCTTCATTATGTTTTTAAGTAAGTTTTCAATTTGTTGCTCTTCCTCTTCTCTTTCTGGTACCCCTATGATTCGGATGTTGGAACATTTAAAGATGTCCTGAGGTTCCTAAGCCTCTCCTCATTTTTTTTGAATTCTCATTTCTTCATTCTTTTCTGGCTGAATAATGTTTCTTTCTTCCTTCTGGTCCAGCCCGTTGATTTGAGTCCTGATTTCCTTCCTGTCACTGTTGGCACCCTGTACATTTTCCTTTATTTCACTTAGCATAGCCTTCATTCATTCATTTAATTTCAGACCATATTCAACCAATTCTGTGAGCATCCTGATTATCAGTGTTTTGAACTGTGCATCTGATAGGTTGACTATCTCTCCATTGCTTAGTTGTATTTTTTTCTGGAGCTTTGATCTTTCCTTTCATTTGGGCCTTTTTTTTTTTTTTTGTCTCTGTGCGCCTGTTAAGTATTAAGGGCTGGAGCCTTAAGTGTTTACTAGGGCGGGGTAACCCATGTCACTGCATTGTGGTGCTGTCTGCAGAGAAGGGTTCTGAGAAGGAACAATGGTGCGTGCTCTGCTCTCTGATGGTTTTCAGTCATTTCCCCTGCTACCCACAAGCAAATTGGGCCCTTCTGTGCTGATTCCTCGGTGGGTGGGCTTGTGTATGTTCTAGGACCCTGTGGGTCTCTCCAATGAACTCTCCTGTGAGGCTAGGAGTTCCTCCTGCTGCCACTTCAACCCCCACAGGTGTTTTCAGTCAGAGGCTTTGAGGCTTTATTTCCCCACGCTGGAGCCCTGTGTTGAGCAGTCTGTCTTGCTCCTCAGTTGTTCCGCCAAGTTTATCCTCACTTGAATGTGGGACTGCCCACTCCACCAGCTACTGCCTTGTCAGGTCCACCAGCTGCTGCCTTGCTGCGAGTCCTCTCCACCTGGCTGCCCATCTCTGATCCTCCTACTGGTCTGGACGAATGTTTCTTCTTTAACTTCTTGGTTGTCAGACTTTTGTACACTTCAATGTTCTATCAGTTCTGGTTGTTTTTTGTTTTTAAATTGTTGTTGTCCTTCTTTTGGTTGTGCAAAGAGGCATAGTATTTCTCCCTACACCTCCATCTTGGCCAGAAGTCCCCCTGTAAAAACTGATGTGAAAAAATTTCTACGTATGCCATTGGGTTGAAAAAATTAGAAATTTTCTTCTGATCTTGGCAGTAATTGATACATTTTTTTCCTGATAGGCTGAATTTGTTTGTTTTCTGGAACCTACATAGGTGCTTCCCCTAGTTCCTAAAGTAACTCATGTTGCTACCCTGGGTTACTCCATAGTTGACACTAATATTACTTCAGTGGTCATCAAGGCCTGTACTCTGAAGCCTGCTTTGCCTCAGAATTTTTCAGGCAATGTTGTTGAAATATAGCTAACATTTTCTTTTTAAAAAAAGTCTAAAATGAGATTCATATGAAGGGTACTTTCACTGGATCATACCCAAATGTGCCTTTGATTTGCTTGGTTCATACCTCATTTTATGAGCAAAAAAAAGAATGAAGAAAAATGAACAGAACCTATGAGATACTGGCATGTGCATAATGACAGTCCCAAAGGAAAAAAAAAAAGAGAGGGGCAGAAAGAATATATGATTAAACACTTTTTATATTTGAAAAGAGACATGAATCTACAAATCCCCAAAACTGAATATAGTTGTACAAAACACTTGATTTCATAGACTATATGTTCATACTGAGACATTTAAATAAACATTGTAATATGATAAATAAAATGGAAAGGAAGAAAAAAGAATACAGAAAGGGGAGCTTAATTATGAAGGTTTTCAACCATCTATTAACCTATAAAACAAGAGAGGAGGTTGGGGGAGGGAAGGAATAGCAAACATACTGAATTTCTCATTTTCCACAGAAGGAAAAAAAAGTTTTTACTTATCTTTTGAAATTATACATGTAAGGGTTTAAAAGTGTTTTGAAAAACTTTAAGTTGAGCCCTTATAGAATTTTCACCAAGCTGTCTACCTTGAAAATCATGGAGTGAAATAGAAGCAAATAAAATGTAGCCTATATAAAAAAAGACATCAAAGTAGAGAGACAGCCAGGACACACAAAAAGCAAAAAGCTAACAAGCAAATTATCCAAAAATAAAGATGATAGAAATCTGAAGTAGAATGTTGGATTTGGATTTAAAGCTTTAATTTACATTCTTAACTTTTCTTCTTAGCACAAACTTCTGTACCAATGCTTGTTAAGGACAAATAAGAATGGAAGAAGAAGACCGGGCTTCTTTAAAAGGGTGGTTGTTGTGTCTCTCTCTATTTCTGTCCCATAGTCTAATTAGTAAGGAAAGTATAAAAGAGATATGGCATAGGAATGGATTCATCCACATAACAACCTCTCCCTTTGCTCTAGGCTAGCTTAGTATTGACAGAGGGAAAGCATTCAGCAGAAGTGCTTCAGAGAAGTTTCTGGGAAGATTCAATCACCATGGAGTTGTTTTTTTTAAGTTTAGAGAATTCCAAAGTGGGGGTCTTTGTGAACCTGCTTCTTCTTGAGGCAATTGCTATCCGTTATTGTTAATATCTTTTAAAAATATAATATTTGAAATTGATAATAAAGCATAGTGCCCTTTTTTGTTATTATGCTCAATTTTATAAAAAAGGCATGTGAACTCACCTCCCAACCTCAAAAACAGAGTATCATCAATTACTTTTTATCAATTTGTCTGCTACACCAAGGCTTCTTTTTCTACGCTCAACCAGGGGTAATCACATTTTTAATTTTCAGTTTGCCTTTCAATTACTTTTCCTAAAAAATTTATTGCAAATGACAGACTGACCTAAAATATATATTACTTATTTTTGTTGCTTCAGAACTTCATAAAAATGACATTGTACTCCAGATATATAACAGTACCTAATTAGTTTGAACATTCATAAACCAATGGTCCATCAATTCCACTATTATTTGTTTATTTTATTTTTTTTGTAAAATGTTAGAAAAATATATTTCTTAAATTTCCTTTTTTCTTTTCTTTTCATTTTTTAATTGTTGTTGAAGTACAGTTGTCTACATTTTCCCACCACCACTTTCCCACACCCAACACCCCCACTTCCCCACCTCAATCCTTCCCCCTTTGGCTTTGTCCATGGGTCCTTTATACATGTTCCTTGATGACCCTTCCCCTTGTTTCCTCCATTATCCCTCTCCCCCCTTGCCTCTGCTTACTGGCAGTTTGTTCTTTATTTCAATGCATCCGGTTATATTTTGCTTGCTTGTTTGTTTTGTTGATTAGGTTCCACTTATAGGTGAGATCATATGGTATTTGTCTTTCACTGCCTGGCCTATTTCTCTTGGCCTAATGCTCTCCAGTTCTATCGATGCTGTCGCAAAGAGTAGCAGCTCCTTCTTTCTTTGTGTTGCATAGTATTCCATTGTATAAATGTACCAGAGTTTTTTGATCCACTCTTTTACTGATGGGCACTTAGATTGCTTCCAGCACTTGGCTATTGTAAATTGCGCTGCTATGAACATTGGGATGCACAGGTTCATTTGAATTGGTGTTTCAGGGTTCTTAGGGTATAATCTCAACAGTGGAATTGCTGGGTCAAAAGACAATTCCATTTTTAGTTTTTTGAAGACATCTGTACTCTTTTGACAGTGACTGCATGAGTCTGCATTCCCACCAAAGTGCACTAGGGTTTCCTTTTCTCCACATCCTCGCCAGCACTTGTTGTTTGTTGATTTTTTAAAAAGATATTATTTATTTTTAGAGAGAAGTGAAGGGAAGGAGAAAGAGAGGGAGAGGAACATCAGTGTGTGGTTGCCTCTCACGCACCCCCTACTGGGGATCTGGCCTGCAACTCAGGCATGTGTCCTGACTGGGAATCAAACTGACAACTCTTTGGTTCACAGGCTGGTGCTCAGTCCACTGAACCACACCAGGCAGAGCTGTTTGTTGATTTATTAATGATGGCCATTCTGACCTGTGTGAAGTGGTATCTCATTGTGGTTTTATTTTTTTATTTTTCATTTATTTTATTATTTTTTTCTTTGTGCTTTTAATTTGCATCTTTCTGATGGCTAGTGATGCTGAGCATCCTTTCATACATCTCTGGGCCCTCTGTATGTCCTCCTTGGAGAAGTGTCTCTTCATATCCTTCACTCATTTTTTTTTAATTTTCTTTATTTTTTAATTTATTTTTTAATTTAATACTTTATTGTTGTTCAATTACAGTTGTCTGCATTTTCTCCCCTCCCCTCCCCTCACCCCATCCAAACCTACCTCCCTCCCTTGCTTCCACCCTCCTCCTTGGTTTTGTCCATGTGTCCTTTATAGTAGTTCCTGAAAACCCTTCTCCCCACAGTCCCCTCCCCCTCCCCTCTGGCTATTGTAAGATTGTTCTTAATTTCAATGTCTCTGGTTATATTTTGCTTGCTTTTTTCTTTTGTTGATTATGTTCCAGTTAAAGGCGAGATCATATGGTATTTGTCCCTCACTGCCTGGCTTACTTCACTTAGCATAATGCTCTCCAGTTCCATCCATGCTGTTGCAAAGGGTATAAGCTCATTCCTTCACTCATTTTTAATTGGATTGTTTGTCTTCCTGGAGTGAAGTCATGTGAGTTCTTTATATATCTTGGAGATCAAACCCTTGTCCAAGGTATCAGTGGCAAATATATTTTCCCATAGCGTTGGTTCCCATTTCATTTTGCTGATGTTTTCTGTAGCTGTGAAGAAGCTTTTTAATTTGATGAAGTCCCATTTGTTTATTCTTTCCTTTATGTACCTTGCTCTAGGGAACATATCGGTAAAAATATTGCTGCATGGAATAACTGAGATTTTCCTGCTTATATTCTCCTCTAGGTGTTTTATGGTGTTGCAACTTATATTTAAGTCTCTCATCCATATTGAGTTTATTTTTGTATATGGTGTAAGTTGGTGACTGAGTTTCATTTTTTTTTGCATGTAGCTCTCTAGCTCTCCCAACACCATTTATTGAAGAGGCTATTTTTATTCCATTGTATTCTCTTGCCGCCTTTGTCAGATATTAATTGACCATAAAGACATGGGTTTATTTCTGGGCTCTCTATTCTGTTCAACTGATCTATGTTTCTGTTCTTATGACAGTACTAGACTGTTTTGCTTATAGTGGCCTTGTAGTGTAGTTTGATGTCAGGTTTTGTGATCCCTCCTACTTTGTTCTTCTTTCTCAAAATTGCTGTGGTTATTTGGAGTTGTTTATGGTTCTGTATAAATTTTTGAAATGTTTGTTCTATATCTGTGAAATATATCATTGGTATTTTAATAGGAATTATGTTCGATCTATAAATTGCTTTGGGTAGTATGGACATTTTGATGATGTTAATTCTTCTAATCTATGAACATGGTATATGCTTCCATTTATTTGTGTCTTCCTAAATTTCTTTCTTCAGTGTTGTGTAGTTTTCTGAGTACAGATGTTTTAGCTCCTTGGATGAGTTTATTCCTAGGTAGTGTATTTTTCTTGTTGTTATAGCAAATGGGTTTTTTTTCCCTGATTCTGATATTACATCATTGGTGTACAAAAATGCTTTTGATTTCTGAATATTGACCTTGTATCTTGCTGCTTTGCCAAATTCACTTATTAGATTGAATAGTTTTTGGTGGAGTGTATAGGGTTTTCTATGTACACTATCTTGTCATCTGAAAACAAAGACAGTTTTATTTTCTCCTTTCCAATTGGGATGCCTTTTATTTCTTTTTGTTTTCTGATCTCTGTGGCTAGAACTTTCAATACTATGTTGAACAGAAGTGGAGAAAATGGACATCATTGTCTTGTTCCTGATCTAAGTGGGAAAGCTTTTAGTTTTTGCCCGTTGAGTGTGATGTTGGCTGTAGGTTTCTTATATATGGCCTTTATCATGTGGAGGAATGCTCCCTCTACTCCCATTTTACTGAGTGTTTTTATCATAAATGAGTGCTGTACCTTATTAAATGCTTTTTCTGCATCTACTGATATGATCATGTGATTTTTGTCTTTCATTTATGTGATTAATTATATTTATTGATTTGCAAATATTGTACCATCCTTGCATCCCTGGGATGAATCCCACTTGGTCATGGTGTATGATCTTTTTAATGTATTGTTGGATGCAGTTTGCCAATATTATGTTGAGGATTTTAGCGACTGTGTTCATCAGTGATATTGGCCTGTAGTTTTCTTTCTTTGTTGTGTCTTTATCTGGTTTTGGGATTAGGATGATGCCAGCCGCATAAAAAGAGTTTGGGAATCTTCCCTCCTCTTGGACTTTTTGGAATGATCTGAGGGTTAGCTCTTATTTAAATATTTTGTAAAATTCTCCTGTGAAACCACCTGGTCCAGGGCTTTTGTGTGCTGGGGTTTTTTTTGATTACTGCTTCAATTTCACCAGTTGTTATGGGTCTGCTCAGGCTTTCTGCTTCTTCTTGATTCAGTTTTTGAAGATTTTATGTTTCTAGAAATTGTCCATTTCACTTAGGTTTTCAAATTTCTTGGCACATTGTTGTTCATAGTAATTTCTTACAATCCTTTGTATTTCTGTGGTGTCAGTTGTAATTTCTCTTTCATTTGTGATTGTATTTATTTGGGTTCTCTTCCTTTTTTCATGGTGTGTCCTGTTAAAGGCTTGTCGATTTGTTTATCTTTTCTAAGAACCAGTTACTGGATTTACTGATCCTTTGAATTGTTCTTTTTGTCTCTGTGTCAATTAATTCTGCTTTGATTTTGATTATCACCTTCCTTCTACTCACTATGGGCTTTGGTTGTTGTTGTTCCTCCAGTTCTTGTAGGTGTAGGGTTAGGCAGTTTATTTGAAATGTTTCTGTCTTTTTTAGGTAGGCCTGTATCGCTATGAATTTCCCTCTCAGGACTGCCTTTGCTGTGTCCCATAAGTTTTGGACTGTTATGAGTTCAATTTCATTTCCAGAAACTTTTTGATTTTTTCCTTGATTTTATTATTAGCCCATTCATTGTTCCATAGCATGTTATTCAGTCTCCATGAGTTTGAATGTTTCTGAATTTTTTCGTTGTGTTGGTTTCTGGTTTTATACCCTTGTGATCTGAGAAAATGCTTAATATGATTTCAATTTTCTTGAATTTTTTGAGGCTTATTTTATGTCATATTATGTGGTCTATCTTTGAAAATGTTCCATGTGCATTTGAATAGAATGTGTATTTTGCTTTTTGGGGATGAAAAGTTCTATATATATCAGTTAAGTCTATTTTATCTAATAGGTCATTTAGTTGCACAATATCCTTGTTGATATTTTGTTTGGAAGATCTGTCCATTTTTGACAGTAGGGTGTTAAAATCCCCTAGTATAAGTGTGTTGCTGTCTATATCTTTCTTGAAGTCCTCCAAGATATTCCTTATATATTTGGGTGCTCCTATGTTGTGTGCATATATGATTACAATATTTATGTCTTCTTGATCGATTCTTCCCTTGAGTATTACAAAGTCTCCTTCTGCATCTCTTTTTATGGCCTTTGTTTTGAAATCAATTTTGTCTGATATAAGCATTGCTACCCCGGCATTTTTTTCCAACCCTTCACTTTCAGTCTGTGTAGGTCTTTTGTTCTGAGGTGAGTCTCTTGTAGGCAGCATATGTGTAGATCTTGATTTCTTATCTATTCAGCTACCCTATGTCCTTTCATTGGAGCATTTAATCCATTTACATTTAAGGTTATAATTGTTAGGTACTTATTCATTGCCATTTTACCCCCTTTGTGCCTGAGTTCCTCTCTCTTATTCTTTTTCTTCATCTTCTTAAAGTAGACCCTTTAGCATATCTTGCAGTGCTGGTTTGGTGGAGGTGTGTTCTTTTAGCCTTGTTTTGTCCAGGAAACTCTTTATTTGGCCTTCCATTTTAATTGAGAGCCTTGCTGGATAGAGTAGTCTTGGTTGCTGGTCTTTGCTTTTTATTACTTGGAATATTCCTTGCCATTCCCTTCTGGCTTGTAGTGTTTCTGTTGAGAAGTCAGCTCCTAGCCATATTGGGGCTCCCTTGTATGTAACTTCCTGTTTCTCCCTTGCTGCCTTTAAGATTCTCTCTTTGTCTTGGAATTCTGCAGTTTTAATGATAATGTGTCTTGCAGTGGGCCTCTTTTGGTTTCTCTGGATTGTGTCCCTCTGTGCTTGCTGGACTTGTGTGACTTTTTCTGTCATCAAAGTAGGGAAGTTTTCTGTCATTACTTTTTCAAACAGGTTTTCTATCCCCTACTCCTCTTCTTTTTTTTCTGGTATCTCTATTATACTGATATTATTGTGTTTCATGTTGTCCTACAATTCCCTTAACCCCTCTTCATTCTTTTTGAGTCCTTTCTCCTTTCCTTGCTCCTTCTGGGAGTTTTTTCTACCTCGTCCTCCAGCTCTCTGATTCGATCCTCTGCTTCATTGAGCCTGCTTTTGATTTCTTCTACTGTGTTCTTCAGTTCAGAAATTGTATTCTTCATTTCCTCTTGGCTCTTGTTCATAGTTTCTGTGTCTTTTTTCATGCTGATATAATTTGCAGTAAGTTCCCCATAGTTTCCCTGTAGTTTTTGGTAATTTTCACTGAACTCATTGAGCTTCCTTATACCCATTGTTTTGAACTAAGTATCTGATAGTTTACTTGCCTCTATTTATTTTAGCATTCTTTCTGAGGCTTTCTCCTTTCCTCTCAATTGGGGGGTTGTTTCTTTTCTTCCCATTATTTGTGAGACTCTTTTTGTTAACTTATGCTTCTTAAATTGATTTGTTTTGACTCCCTGACTTTGTGGTGTAAATGTCTATGGTAGGAAACTGTGAGGTTCAGTGGTACAATCTCCTGGATCTCCTGAACTTGATGTTCTTGGGATTCCCTTTATATTGTTTATGTTGGTTTTCTGGATGTAATTGGGTTTTGATTGTTGTTGGGTCATTCTTTGATGGATCATTCCCTCCAGTTGGTTGACTGAGGGTCACTCTGCCCACCACGTCTTGTGTGCTGTTGTGCACGTCCAGTCAGTTTGTGCTGAAGCTGCTTCTTCTGTCAGAGGTTATAAGACTTCTCTCTCACTATTGTTCAGTTGTTTGTTCCAGGCAATTTCTCCATAATTTATTTGTAATTCCAGATTGGTCCTGGGAGGAGGTTAGTGTGATTTCCATTAACTCCTCAGCCATCTTGCCCTGTCCTCCACTATTATTTATATTTTAGAAATCTTTATAGGTAAATTATGGTTCATAACAGCATTATTTTTTTAGCACAAAACTTCATGTGAACCAAATGATTATCAGCAGTGGGATAGATAAAAGTATATTGTTGTGTAGTAATGCAATGTAATATTATACAGTAGTGAAAAATGAACTACAGTTACTCAAATATAAATGCATTTTAGAAATACAATAGAATAAGCTATAAAAGCAAGTTTCCTTTTGTTGGATAGTTCTGACAGGGAATTAATAGTTAGGATCTCAGATAATCAGCTTCTCATAAGCAATCTTTCTCCTCGGGTAAGGCTCTTGTCTTTTCTTTCTGTAGCAGGCACTATTGATTACCACTCAAAATCTGCACTTACACTTTTTTCTTGCTGGGAAAAGAAAGAAGTTTTTTCTGTTCAATGTTCACTCTCATCCACAAGGCTATGCATTTTCACTAACTGAAGTATCATTAATCCCATTCCCTTTATCAGAGATTCTTCTAGGAATTAAATATGCCGCACAGTTCTGGTTCAGTAATATGAGAAGGGAAGTGTACTAAGTATATTTTTGAGTGTGAGAGCTCCTGGGAAATTTATTTAACATTAAGAAAACCCAAGGGGTAAGATAGTTTCTCTGTTTCAGCCTTGCATTTTATTTATTTATTTTTAAAGATTGTATCTATTTATTTTTAGAGAGATAAGGGAGTGGGGAGAGAAAGATCGATGGGTTGCCTCTTGCAAGCCCCCACCAGGGACCTGGCCCACAACCCAGTCATGTGCCCTGACCTGGAATCAAACCTGTGACCCTTTGGTTTGCAGTCCAGTGCTCAACCAACTAAGCTACACCAGCCAGGGCCAGCCTTGTATTTTAGGAACATCCTGAAAATAAGAGTTAACCTAGCCAATGCACAAAAGCTGATGCCCTGAAGATAGAGCAAAAACATGGAAAGAACTTGGTACTTAATCACATAATTGAATTATGAGTCAACCTTTCTATGTCCACTCTACTTTTGAACTTCGTGTTATGTAAGGAAATATATTTTAAATAAATATATTTTCTTTAAATTGTCATGACCTTTTATCTTTTGTAACATTCATTTGAATGAATCCTTATTGATAAAACATTTGTCTGTGGATTAGGGCCACAAACTATCATCTCTATACTCTAGACCTCCTGATCTGATAGTTTTAAATTAATATTAGACATATTTTCCCCTGAGCACTATCTAAACTCCAAAGTTGCCCTTCACATTATTATCTATGTCACTATTAATTGATAAAATTATATGGCATCGTTTTTAACTTTCAGATTATAAATTTCAAAAATGAGCAAATTAGGAATTCAACTTTATATTTGAGGATAGTTGCAATGAGAAGAGTAAATCATTTGTAGTGAGTTAAATAAAAATATGAATCACACTAAGAAGACTTGAAAAAATACACATACCATGTTTTTGGATGGGAAGACCATTGTAGAGAAAATATTTCCTGAATCAACATATAATTATACAGCACTTCCATAAAAATCATACTTAGAAACTTTAGGGGGAAGTGGCTTGGCACAATTGTTATAAATTAGTCTAGATGAATAAACAAGTTAACACTTTTTAAACTTAGGGGAAATCCACTAGTCATTTTAAAGTGTAAAATTCGGTGGCATTTAGTACATTCAAAATGTGAAACTATTATCTCTCTCTAGATCCAAAACATTTTCATCACCCCAAAGGGAGCCGGATCCATTAAACAGTCACTCAAATTTTTTCTCTCCACCCAGACTCTGGTTATGACTATTTCTGTGTTTATGGATTTACTATCCTGGGTAATTGATGAAAATGCTATCATATAGTCTGCAACCTTTTCTGTCTGACTTCTTTCACTTACCATAATGTTTTCAAGGTTCATCCATGTGGTCTCATTTATCAGTACTTCATTACTTTTAAGGCTAAATAGTATTCCATTGTATGTATATATCACAATTTGTTTGTCCTTTCATCCTTTGATGGATATATGCCTTGATTCCACCCTTTGGGTATTGTGAACAGTGCTGCTATAAACATGCGTGAAATACATTAGCTTTGAGCATCTGTTTTCAATTCTTTTGAGTGTATACCCAGGAGTGGAATTTCTGGGTCATAAGGTAATTCTTTTTAACTTTTTGGGAACTACCAAAGTGTTTTCCACAGTGGCTGCACTATTTTATATTCCCAGCAGCAATTTAGGATAGTCTCAATTTCTTTACACCCTCTACAATGTTTGTGTATTTCCCACATGGTCTGGTATGGACTCTTTTTAATATGTTGCTGAATTAGATTTGCTAGTATATTGCTAAGGATTTTTGTACCTGCACCCATAAGAGACATTAGTTTGTAGTTTCCTTTTAAAATATTTGAACTTTGTTGTCAGGGAAATGATGGCTTCACAGAATGAGTTAGGAGATGTTCCCTTCTCTGTATTTCTTGGCAGAGATTAATGTTAATTCCTCAAATGTTTGGTAGAATTTGCCAGTGAAGCCATCTTTTTCTGAGTTTTTCTTTTTTGGGAGGTTTTTGATTACTGATTTAGTTTTTAATAACCTGTGCAGATTTTCCATTCCTTCTTGAGTCAGTTTTGGTAGTTTATGTGTTGCTCAAAATTAGTTCATTTTATCTAGGTTAAGAAATTGGTTGGAATACAATTGCACATAGTGTTCTCTCATAATCCTTTTTATTTCTGTAAAATCAATAGCATTGTATCTACTTTCATTTCTTTTAAAAATAGTTGAACTCATTCAAATTTTTTATTTTATTTTATTTTAAAAAATATTTAATTTATTTATTTTTAGAGAGAGGGGAAAGGAGGGAGAAAGAGGGAGAGAAACATTACTGTGTGGTTGCCTCTTGTGCGCTCCCAACCGGGGATGTGGCCCACAACCCAGGCATGTGACCTTGGCTCGAAATTGAACCAGCGACCCTTTGGTTCATAAGCCCACACTCTAGCCACTGAGCTACACCAGCCAGGGTTAAATTTATTAAATAGATCCAATGATTAATTACCACAAAGTTGATAAAACTTACTTGCTATGGCAAATATAACTTACAAATTTAAGTGAACAAACAATTTTTTTATGCCACAAACATTTTAATAAATGTATTTTCCCATAACAAACATTCAACCTTGGCCTACAAATTAGTCCTTGAGTTATTACAACAAAACTTTCAACTCTATAGGAAATTTCTGAAAATTTTGGAAATAGACATAAACTCAATAAAATAAATGTTGAATTAATATTTGTATTATGATAAATGCTATGAAAATATTCACTTTTTTGTGGTCAGTGGAAACAACATGCAATGTTTAATTGTGGACTTTAAGTTCTCAAAACTCTAGGGTTCTGAGTTCCCTCAAGATTTCTATTACTGTAGATAGTGACCTCTGATCTCAACTTAATTTTAATTAAATATTGAACAGATACAAAGGAATAATTATAAAATACCTGTAAGGCATAAAGAATAACAATAGAAGAACCTGCCTATATGCATGAACTCATCATACAGATTTAGAACTAGAACACTTCTAATTAACCTCTGAAGTTCTACAATACATAGTATCAAACATGTCATACATTCTGAAAATAAAATACCATATATAAAAGAATCTAGTGATAATGGTCCTTCTGAAAGTTTTATTACATAATCAATATTTATGCATTTAAAGAAATATAAAATGATTGAGTCATTTGAAAAACTGTGGAAGAAGGGGTATAAGAGTGGGTAGATTAAGAGATCCCTCATGACTCTCTATGAAAGCCGATATGAACAAATAGGAAGAGTAAATGAAAATAAAATTCATAAAACTAAGTAACAAATGCAAATATTCAACAGCTGGTCATTTTGGAACTGTATGAGCTTGAACTCTGAGCCCTAAAATGTGAAATATCTAGCTCAAAAATTCAAAACACGAGATAACACAATGAATGCTGTTTTGGTGAAAGTGATTTACTTCACCAGTTGTCTGAGATACTGACTCTTTTATGAGAGGTGCTTACCAGAGATATACCTCAAGAAAAACTACATGGGAGTATGTGTAGGATAATAACCAAATCAAGGGCTATAAATCAGACAGGTCATTCACTGACTGTATTAGACACAAATAACTATTTGCTATTTTCTCTTCAGAATTTTATATTCTAAATAAAGGAATAAATAAAATGTCTTCACATTTTATTTAACATTAAGAACATATAGAGTAAATTCATGTTAACATTGTATGTGTGAAATTATAACAGACATACTAAATAAAAATAAATATAATTGAATGTTAATCAAAGGACTGGACAGGCAATATCTTAAAAGCAGTAGAATAAATTGCTATGAAAATAACTGATAAATTAGACTATTCTTAAGGTTTTTTATGTCCTTAAAAATCTAATATAAAAATAAAACAGCACATACAACTTGTCACAAATATGAAATTACTTTGACATGATCACTTAATGTAATTAATATGTAAGTCTCCAATATAAAAATGACATAAAACAAATAAATTACAAAGTGGGAAATATGACCAAAAAGGCATATGAATAAATATTCAACATCACTAATCAAATAAATTTGAACAAAGCAACTTACTTCCTCTTGACATAGTCACTTCAATGTCTAATAGGAATATTAAATTAAATGACATATTTTAAAAGTATAGTTTATTGATTATGCCATTACAGTTGTCCCAGGTTTTTTCTCCCCTTTATACCCCCCGACCCTGGACCCCTTCACCATCCAGTATTTCCTCCCCTTACGTCATGTCCATGGGGGTTGTACATATAAGAACAGATAAGTTCTTTGGCTTCTCTATTTCCTATACTATTCTTAACCTATCTCATCTATTTTATGCCTACAAATTATGCTTCTTATTCCCTGTAACTTTCCCCCCATTCTCCCCATCCCTCACCCCATTAATATAACCCTCCATATGATCTTCATTTCTATGATTCTGTTCGTCTTCTAGTTGTTTGCTTACGTTTTGTCTCTTAGGTTCAGTTGTTGATAGTTATGAATTTGTTATTACTTAATTCATAGTTTTTGATCTTATTCAATTTCTTAGATAAGTCCCTTTAACATTTCATATAATTAGGGCTTGGTGATGATGAACTCCTTTCACTTGACCTTATTTGGGAAGCACTTTATCTGCCCTTCCATTCTAAATGATAGCTTTGCTGGATAGAGTAATCTTGGATGTAGGTCCTTGCCCTTCAGGACTTTGAATACTTCTTTCCAGCCCCTTCTTGACTGTATGTAAGGTTTCTTTTGAGAAATCAGCTGATATTCTTATGGGCACTCCTTTGTAGGTAACTATCTCCTTTTTTCTTGCTGCGTTTAAGATTCTCTCCTTATCTTTAATCTTGGGTAACCTAATGATGATGTGCCTTGGTGTGTTCCTCCTTGGGTCCAATTTCTTTGGGACTCTCTGGGTTTCCTGGACTTCCTGGAAGTCTATTTTGTTCACCAGATTGGGGGAGTTTTCATTCATTATCTGTTCAAATAAGTTTTCAATATCTTGCTTTTCCTCTTCTCCTATGATTCAGATGTTGGAGCATTTAAAGTTGTCCCAGAGGTTCCTAAGCCTCTCCTCATTTTTTTAAATTCTTGTTTTTTCATTCTGTCCTGGTTGGATATTTATTTCTTCATTTTGTTCCAAATCATTTATTTGAGTCCCAGTTTCCTTCCCGTCATTGTTGGTTCCCTGTACATTTTCCTTGATTTCACTTAACATAGCCTTCATTTGTTCATCTAATTTCAGACCATATTCAACCAATTCTGTGAGCATCCTGATTACCAGTGTTTTGAACTGTGCATCTGATAGGTTGGCTATCTCTTCATTGCTTAATTGTATTTTTTCTGGAGCTTTGATCTGTTCTTTCATTTAGGCTTTTTTTTTGTCTCGGTGTGCCTGTTACATAGTAAGGGTTGGAGCCTTAGGTATTCACCAGGGCGGTACAACCCACATTGCTGCATGTGACACTGTATGTGGGGGAGGGGTCCAAGAGGGAATAGTGTCAATTGCTCCACTCTCTGATGGTTTTCAGTCACTTACCCCACTACCCACAATCAAATTGGGCCCTTCTGGTGCTGATTCCTGGGGGTGGGGGTGGGCTTTTGTATGCTCTAGGACCCTGTGGGTCTCTCCAACAAATTCTCTTGTGAGGCCAGGAGTTTCTCCCACTGCTGCCTCAACCCCCACAGGTTTTTTTCAGTCAGAGGCTTTGAGGCTTTATTTCCCTGCACTGGAACCCTGGGTTGCGTGGCCTGTCTAGCTCCCCAGTTGTTCCTCCCAGTTTGTCTGCTTGAGAATATGGGACCACCCAGTCTGCAATCTGCCGCCTTACCAGGTCTGCCAGCTGTCACCTTGCCGTGAGTCCTTTCCACCCGGCTGCCTGTCTCTGCCCCTCCTACTGGTCTGGATGAATGTTTCTTTAACTCCTTGGTTGTTGAACTTTCATAGAGTTCAATTTTCTGTCAGTTCTGGTTGTTTTTTGCTTTTAAATTTGTTGTCGTCCTTCTTTTGGTTGTGCAAGGAGGCACAGTGTATCTACCTTCACTTCCATCTTGGCTGGAAGTTCTCTGATATGTTCTTTTATTTCTTTGTCTTGGCGTACCTGTTATGTTGTAAGGAGTGGAGCCTTAGGTTTCTCCAGGGTGTGGCAACTGTCTTGGCTGAGTTGTGGTGCTGCCTGTGGTGGAGGGGTCAGAGAGGGAACAATGGCATGTGCTCATTCTACTCTAGCCCCACTTTCCAATGAACTCTCTTGTGAGACTGGGAATTTCTCCCACTTTTGCAAGCCCAGAGGCTTTGAGTCTTTAGTTTCCAGATGAGCCAGCCCTTCCTCACCCACATGGTTTGACATCTTGCAGGGTGTCCTCTCTGACAACCCCACTGCCCACCTCTGCTCCCTGCTACTGGTCTGTATTAATGTCTCTCTAACTCCTTAGTTGTCAGGTTTCTATGAAGTTGGCTATTCAGGCAGTTCTTGTTATACTTTTTAAATTGGTTGTTATCCTTCTTTTGGTTGTGTGAGGAAGTGAAGCATTTCTAACTATGCCTCCATCTTGGCCAGAACTCTCTAAATTAAACAACATATTTAAAACAAACCATTTGATTTCCCGGACTCAAAATCACTCTTACCTTAGACTTTCCAGTTTCAGTACATGTCTCCATCAGTCATCACTTCTGCATGACAGAAATTCAGTGATTCCTCTCTCTATTGTACCTCCGTTTGATCCAATAGCAAATCCTGTAAGATTTACCTTCAAAATATTTATTCAAACTGGCCACTTCTAACTACTGCTGCTCTACCACTCTAAGTTGTGATCATCTCTCACCTGTAGTCTATTCTCAACAGAGTAGGAAGCATGATCCTTTGAAAATACAAATTTTCATATTACTCCAGTGGTCAAAATCATGTAATAGCTTCGTTATACAATTGAAATAAAATAAATACTTCTTATTTTCTTCTATAAGGCCTGTCCACCTTCTAATTGATCTCATACTATTCCTTCTATATTACCAACTGCCAAACACATTGGCCTCTTTGTTCCTTGAACATCTAGCTCTCTTCCACTTTAGTACATTTTCACTTGTATGTCCTTCTGCCTGGAACATTCTTTCCCCATTTGACCATATTGATGATTCACTCAGCTCTCTGCTCAAATATTACTTCTTCAGAGTAGTCTTCCTTGGTTAGCCTACTCAAAATGGTTCCTTGTATCCCCACCCATTTATTTTCTATAGCATTATCCAGCTTTGTATTCTCCACCAAATTTAAATATTATAATATTGCATTGTTTTATATTGTATATTGGTCTACTACCTCCCTCACTAGAATGTAAGCACTATTAAAATAGAATCTTAGCCCATGGCCTATCACAGAAGAGCTCCTGAGACACAACTGATGCTCAATAAATATTTGTTTAATGAATGAATATTAATGTTGCCATTTTTTGTGTATATATTTTTAAATTCTATGAGATTGGTGACTTTGGCAATTTGTTCTGTTCCCATAAAGCAGTTGGTATTTGTGTGTTATTTAGAGATGGCAGTAAATATTTAACAATCACTGAAAACTGTGTTAGATACTGCTAGGTATATTGCCCATATTTCTCATTAGTTCACTCATTATGTCACATGTGTTTCAATACAGTAATCCTACTACTAGAATCTATATTTTGGAATATATTAAAATATTGATAAATTTGTAAGTACAAAGGCCTTTATTTTATCATTATTTATAATGGTGAATATTGAATATGAACTAACCAAACAAGAATAATAGACTAGTTATATAGCTTTGGGGCATATATTTAATGAGATAACATGCCATTAAAGGTGATAATTATAGACAGGTTAAACATGGAAAAATTCTTAGGTTATCATGCTAAATAAATAAACATGTTATAACATTATATATAACATGATGCATATATAATATTATATATAAATGTATATATATAATGTGTGTGTGTGTGTGTGTGTATACCTCACTGAGGACATGCTTATTGATTTTAGAGAGATAGAAAAGGAGGGAAAAGGGAGAGAAACATATATGTGAGGGATAAACATTGATTGGTTGCCTCTTGTACATGCCCTGACTGGGGACTGAACTGGCAACCTGAGTATGTGCCCTGACTGGTAATTGAACCAGTGGCCTTTCAGTTTACTGGATGATGCCCAACCAGCTGAGCCACACTGGCCAGGGCTGCATGCATATTTTCAGTATAATTAAAGGAAAATTTAGAAAACAATAGTGAGAAGTGCATCTGTCAAAATGGTAGTGACTGGTTGTATTAGGATTGTAGAATTTTATGATGGTTTTCTTTACCAAATTGTGTGTGGAATTTTGTTATTTTAAGTAATTTTTGTTTTTACCAAATATTACATGCAGGTAGTTTAAAAAGACAAATAATATAAGTAGAACATAATCAACAAAACAAACAAGCAAGCAAAATACAAGCAGAGACATTGAAATAAAGAACAAACTGACAGTAACCAGAGAGGAGGGAGGAGAGAGATTAGAGAGGAAAATAGGGGAAGGGCCATCAAGGAACATGTATGAAGGACACATGGACAAAGACAAAGGGGGTAGGTTTGAGGGCGGGAAGCGGGGATGGCTGGGGTGATGGGGTGTGGTGGGGTGAAAATGGAGACAATTGTACTTGAACAACAATAAAAAAAGACAAATAGTACAGTAAGGTTTATGAGAAAACCTGGAACTAGTACTCCCACCTCAGTTATGCCTTCTTCACTCTCTTATGGGATTAAATTTTACACTTATAAATGATACATTTTTACTTATTTGTCTAAATTTCTCAACTATAGACATTATATGTCTCTCTATTTAAAATGATGAAGGTTTAGCCATCTTAAATTATTTTGCCACTCTCTTCCTGCAGGCCCCTCCCACTACTTCTCTTCTACCCATCCTTCCAATACGTCACAACTTTTTGTTGTCATCATTAAATATTTATATTGTTATGATTATTTAAATATGATTCACTGCTGAGCCAAATAGTTTGTGATAAGTGTCCCTTCTTTATGAACAACTTTAAAATATCCTTGCCTTGAACAGTGAGGTTCAATTGATCAGGATTCTTCCCGCCAAGTGAAAGGTGGCTGGTTTGATTCCTGGTCAGGGCACATACCTGGGTTGCGGGTTCAGTCCCAGGTCAGGGAGTGTATGACAGGTAACAGATCGACATTTCTCTCTCACATCAATGTTTTTCTCCTTCTCTTTCTGTCTGCCTTCCTCTCTCTCTAAAAATAAAAAAATATAATCTTTAAAAGATATATCTTCAAAGATATATCTTCAAAGATATATATATCTTTGAAGATAAACATTGTCTCATTTTTTCCATTGGCTAAATTGTCCACATTCTTATCAGTTCTATCAAAATGCTTCAACAGAAATTTAAAGTCCTTGCCATTTATACAGAGTGATCGATCTCATCAGTTAATTGATCAATTCCATTTTTTTTTCCTGAACATCTGCCTCCTGGAATCTTCTGTCCTCCTGTTCTGGTCTGTACTATTGGTTCTCTAGGATTCCTGCATACTTCTTGTCCAGGGACCTCTGATCACTGTTGATCTGAGAGTCATCTTTATCACCCTAGAAAAACTATACAATTTGTGGCTGCCCAATATCTTTTGGAAAACCCCTTCTCATTTTTGTAGTTTCCTCACATTGCCTTTCATGGGTAGAATTTTATGCAAATTCCATTATCCCCTTTTTTAAGGATTTTATTTGTTATTTTTAGAGAGAGAGGCGAGGAAGGAGAAAGAGAGGGTAAGAAACATCAATATGTGCTTTTCTCTCACATGCACCCCCAACCAGGGACCTGGCCTGCAAGCCAGTCATGTGCCCCTGACTGGGAATTGAACCGGTGACCCTTTGGTTTTCAGGGCGGCACTGAATCCACTGAGCCACACCAGTCAGGGCCAGTATCAACCTTTTACCAGAGTGTAGTCATATGACTAGCTTCCACTATGCAAATATGCCTGAGTGACATATGGAGTGCAGAAGTAAAGGTCTAATGTTGTGTACCTCTCTTAACAAGCCAGGACATCATGAACATGAGCATATTGCTTAAGTTTGGGAGCATGAGTCTGCCTAGCAGAGATAAATTGTAAGAAATTGTCATTGCTATCCATTATCCACCATGGTCTTTCCCCTGGCAAATAACTTATTCTTTTATTCTTGTATACCTTATTTTTATTAAACGATGCTCCAACTGTATCCTGTCACACTCATATTTACATATTTACTCTCATTCAAACTGTATAGGCCACTCCTGTTTCCTTGTTTCCTGTTTTAAATATATATATATCTTCTTTTCAAGTATTTCCAGGTCTCCAAAGGGGGAAAACATTCAGAAGTGCCACCTTTAGTTGACTGGAAAAGTCAAAGTCCCACAACTTCATAAGGCTGTTTTTATTTTATATATTATACATTCTGCTTAATGTGTGACTTGCTTCAGAAATACTATTTCCGTTTACGGAGTTACCTTCAACTATTTGTACACTGTGTTCTCCATGCTTCACATTGCCTTTCTCACAAAATACTCAATTTCTTTGCATCAGTTATCCCCAAGGAATTTTTGTCCAACTCAGGAATTTAGGAAAGCTTGTGTTAAACTGCTGTGGACTTTTTGTAGTCATTATTTATTGATTTTGTAAACTATTTATGACATGAGAAGGAAGAAAAAGAATAATCTGTAACAAGTCATTCCAAATAAAATCATTCAAAGAGAAGAAGGTCAGGGATAGTTTGTTTCAGAAAGGTACTCAATTCTACCCACTCCATTTCTCAACCATACATTATCTCTCGGTTTGCTAGACCTTAGTTAAAACTAAAACTCATTCCCATTAAAGGCAAGGGTATTATTATCATTAGAGAAATCTTTTGCAGTTATAATTATGAGGGTCTCTGACCCTTCACATTAGAATATACTTTGTATATAAAGTGACAGCCTAATTTGGCTAGAGCAAGTCTCTGTGTAAGCTAATTACATGTGGTAATTTTGCCTGAAAGGAGGCTGACTTGAAAGTGAATCCAATTTAACGGTGAGGAGATTGTTATAAGAAACATTTCATTGTGGGCTCAGAAGTCCCTTAAAGTGCTAATTTTTCACTTGAATAACCATATTACCATAGTGAGGATTTTTCAAGTTACTTAATATTTGAGATATTATTTGAACTAAGAAAAAATAAAGACAAATAGTGAGGATTTAAAAAATTTAGAGGAACAATTTAGGATTTTATCTATTTTTCACACATATTAGAATTAGCTTCTATTCCCATCTTCCCACTTGTTCTTCAGATATGGTGGACCACCTTGCTCCATTAAAGGACAAAACTAATTTCTTCATTACCTATTCCACTCAGAAGGAACATAGTTTGTCCAGTTTATCAATCTTTCCTACTTTTGCTGTTTAAACATACAATCTCCTCTCTCAGACATTTTAATAATCATTTCTCAGAAAATCATTACATGCAGCTAGCAGCTATTATATGGTAAGTTGAAATATAGCAACTGCAAGCAGAAAGAGCAGAAGGAATGCTTTAAGAGGACCTGGGGCATGGCTTTGAGCACAGTTATCTGGCTGTGGATGGCTAGGCAAAGGAGCTCTTTGGAGCACAGTAATCAAGATCAGGGTCTTTTTTTCCAGCAAGGACTTTTGTAAAACTCTGTGGTAAATCCAATACAAACCCTGCTTGTAGCAGCCACAGGTTTGTATTATATATTACACAATATTGGGGTGTGTACAATGTAGAACGTTGCCAGGGAGACTAGCCAGCTTCAAATCTGAACAGGATACTCTGACCTACTTGAGGACCACCAAGTATACCACCTGTTCTAAAATTCACTTTCCTGTTACATTAACCCAAATTTTTAGAATTATCATCATAAAGTATTCCATTGTGTTTAAGCCTAAAACTTCCAGAAAGCCTCTACGATTTCTCTAGGAAATCGTGGTATGTGTTATGGTGATCTGCCCAAGTCTCCCCTTCAGGAAGAGGCAGTAATGATCCCAGCTGTTTGGAAGGGATTGTGACTAATGGCTCTTTTTCTATGCATTGCCCTCAGCAAAAGCTGTTTCACTGAAGACCTTATGTCCTCTACAGAGTCAGCTCACATCCAGTGACTTTTAAATAATGGAACATACAGACCTGGCCTTCTTGTCTCAAGGCAGAAGAACACTGAAGGGCTGTTCCAGCTCCAGACTTCCCTAGAAGGATCAGCTGAGGCCCCTGTTGCAACTTCCTCACAGTTCTACTTCACCTCTGCCTATTACTGCTTTCCTTCCTCTTCATAAGCGTTGTTACCTAATACACCTCCTGCAAGCAACTCTGAGAGTCTCAGACTCTGTTTCCTGAGGAACCTGACATAAAAGAGTTGGTATTAGACCCTGGCTGGTGTAGCTCAGTGGATTGAGTGTGGGCTGGGAACCAGATGATCTCGGTTCGATTCCCCGTCAGGGCACATGCCTGGGTTGTGGGCTGGGTCCCCAGTGAGGGCCATGTGAGAGGCAACCATACATTGCTGTTTCTCTCCCTCTCTGTCTCCCTCCCTTCCCCTCTCTCTAAAATAAATAAATAAAATCTTAAAAAAAAGAGTTGGTATTAGGAAGTTTCCTAGGAACAGAATTTAAAATGTGATGGATAACTGGTAGTACGTGAATAACTGACAGCCCTGGCACATGGTTGTTGTATACCATACACTTTTCACTAGTGATGAACTGGGATGAAATACTGAGGGAACAGAAGGCCCTAGAAGGTAGGATATCTCAAGTATTTGAGACTTTTTGGTGGGGAAGTCTCACCATCAAATATTTTATTTGATAATAAAATATTTATTATTATTATTACTATTATCATTATATTTCAAATGAAACAAAATATAAAGTTGGAAAAGGAAGAATATATCAGGATAAGGTCACTTTCTTGTAATACAGGATTTAATATCTTTTTTTTAGGATTTAATATCTTGATAAGGACAATAGGAAACAATGCTAATATACTGCTAGGTGACCTTTGTAGGCTTGGGAAAAGTGGTAGCTCTCACAGAATGAAGTAAAAATGCTAGGACTTACCTAGAAAACAGTGGAAGAAAGAATCAAAGGCTCAGAGAAGTGGGCATGCTGATGTGAATATGCTATTCAAGTTTAGAAAATCTTTCCAGGTAGCTATATTTTGTAAGAAATCCCAGGACACACTCCATTGACAAAAGTGGTAAAGAATGTACTGGCATTCGGCCATAAGTCTTGTTAAGAAGCTCAGACATGGCTGTCCTTGAAGTCCTAAGAGATATTATTACAGAACTGACCTTGATATCAATGCATACGATAGAATCCCAAAATAATAGATGCTAAGTAGTGGTATGGAACCATCAGAAACAAGGTGGGCATGATACTGTAATAAAAGGCAAGACTGAAATGGTAGCCTATAGGACCTGACCTGCAGAGTGCTATAGAAGGCTAATAGAACACAGTATTCTTAGGGGCAATATAGATGGGCAGTTAAATAGGGTGGGACCCAATCTATACATCCCAAAATAATCAAGAATGGATAATTATGAGGCTGAAGCCCAATGGTTCAATATAAAGTCATGATACTAGTTTTGAAAAGTGAGCCAGTTCACAGGCAAGACCCATTGATTGATGGGGATTCTGGGTTTCCGTGAGTAGAACTCTGGTACAGGAAAAGTGTATGGGGTATTGACTCTGCAGTTCTTCTCTGAACGGACCTCTGACCATTTGCTTATGTAGTTGTATGTTGGGAAATAGGGAATATTCAATATTTCAAGGAATGTTGGACCCAGCATATGAGTTGACAGTGATACTCTAAAATCCGAAGTGTTATCATAGATCTCTGTGTAGAGTGTTGGAGGGGCATATAGAGGGCAGGTAATGCATAAATCTCCCTCCTACATCTGAATCATTGTCTACTGGGTCTATAGACTTGCCTGGTCATCCTTTTTTTCCATCACTATTTATCCCCTCTATACCCTCTTCTACCTCTACCCACCACCCTGCACCCCCAATTACCACACTACTAACTATGTCCATGAGTTATTTCTCTTTTATTATGTGTTTGTTTTTTGTTTGTTTTTGTTGTTTTTTGCTCAATCCCTCCACATCCTAAACCTCCCACCCTGAGCTGTCAGCCAGCTCTGTATCTATGCTTATGTCTCCATTACATGTTAGTTTAGTTTGTTCATTAGATTCTACATGTGAGTTAAATCATTTGGTATTTGTCTTTTCTTAATCCCCAAATTTGAAATTCCAATCGACATACTTTGGAGATGGCAGAACTCTCACATAGCTTCCTTGGTCTGTGGGATATGAGTTAGCATAGTTCTGATATTCTATGCTTCTACTGCACTTCAGTTTCAGAAACATTCCAAAAAATGAAGAATATAGGCAATGTACAATGGAAATGGAAATGGTCAGCATAATGGCCTAATATCGTGTGTTAGAACAAGTATTTATCCTTCATATATTTGACTCCTGAGCTGAGAGGTATGTCCAATATATCCCTGGCTTTTTAAACAAATCCAAACCCCACAATGTATTGGTGGGCCAAGAACACATTTATTCATTCTTTCCTTCACTGAACCAAATATTTGTTGAGAACTCTTAGACAGTATGCTAGATATTAGGTTAATTTGGGAGCAAAAAAGTCCTTTCTGAATGGTTATAATTTCGAATAATCTGCATAAATTTATGTAAACAACTACTTCTAGCTTCAAAGAAGAAATTGTGCATTTTGTACTCAGGGCTTTATTGAGTTAAACAAAGCTCATTATATGCAAAAATCATTTAAATTTTTTCTTTCTGTAAATGGTATGGAAAACATTTATTTTTGTGTTGTAGCAATAGTTACACTTAGTATATATAAAGTATGCTGCTTTGTTTCTGACTATTCTGGAGATAGTGATCTGATGAGGCTGATGAATGGTTAGAAGGGGAAAACAGAAACATCTACTTTTGCCTTTTAGGTGGAAATAATTTCAGCAAATGATTAATTACAAACTAAAAACATTTGCAGAATAAAAACAGAAATGCCTCATTAGGACCAGTAACAATGTATGCATTTATTTCTGTGTAATCCCTCTTCTGTTATATTCACAGTTAGCAGAATATATGATTTGACTCTTATTATCCAATTTACATGAATTTCTTTTACTAAAGATCTTCCCACATAACAGACTTTGAAAAATTGCAATTAGCAGGGATTACAGTTTTACAATTTGGTCATTTAACATGAAAAATATTTAAGTAACTAGTGCTTAGATTACAATAAAATTTTAATACCCTTTGGTATATAGAATGATTTATTTATATACATAATACATGTTATATATTAAATTATACATGTATTGATTGATATGAGATCTTCACCATTCTTAGATTAATTTGTTCTCCATTGAAGTCATAAAACTGAGTCATTTCAAGTAATTTCAATCTAATTGAATGAATATTTTCCTATGTGTATTCAGCATTTAATTTCTAAGTATGGTTTCCTTGACTTAGAAACTGAAATGTAAAGGAACATATTTTCCTTTGCTCTCAAATAAACCTCAACCTATGCTAATGTACTTAAAGTGACAATGTCATTTTCTATGAAATACTGACATAGGAGTGACAGAAACACATTTGTTTGTACACTTCCAAGCAGAGCTAGCCACTTTCACTTCAGTGCTACTTACATGGTGGATACTCTATGGGCATACTCTTCATGTTCCATCATAGTTTCTGTTTGTTGCTCTCTCTCCCACAGGAATATTAACCTTTTGAGACAAAAAATTTCATTTTATTTATCTTTGGTTCATTGATATCTAAAGTAGGAAAAATGAAAAATGAATATATATTTCCCTTTCTTATTTTGTGTTTAGTATTCCTTTTCTGAATAACCTTCGGTCTAGATTTCAAATCTTTCTAAATACCAACTAAAACGTATTAGTTTCTTAGTATAACCTACTACTTCTGCTAGGAAAAAACATGCTCAATAAAAATTACTACTACAATTACAGCAAATATAAATTACTCTGTAGGGAAAATAATTAACTGTTTCTTAACAGACATGAATTGAGAGACTATTATGTTACTATATACCAAGTTTTGTGTTAACTTTTGTGAGTACAAAGCAGACTTCAATTCAGTCTTTGTCCTTAAGTAACCCATGGTCTAGTGTGGAAAGAGAATTAAGAAGATAATAATGATAGCCTCCAGTTATCTCACTTATAAGAAAAATCTAATGAACATAATAAACTAATAAGCAAAACAGAATCAGAGACATGGAAACAGGGAACAGACAGCTGCCAGAGGAAAACAGTGAGGGGGTAATGGTGGAAAGAAGGGAAAGGGACTAGTCAAAGAACATGTATGAATAACCCATGGACATGGACAGGTGTAGGGTGTGACAAGGATGGCAAAGAGGGAAAATCGGGAGAATTGTAATAAACAAAAATAAAAAAAGAAGAGAATAATGAAAGCTATAATAAAAGTATGTTTTGTATCCTATGGTACTACAAACATGTCTGTGACTTAACTAGAACTCACATCACACTTAAAGTGTTTTTCACTAGTATATATGTTTTCTTATCAGGTGGCTATATGGCCAACTATGTGTTATGTTTCATGAAGGCAAGTATTGCAACATATGCTGGTAGTACTCTAACTATACGAGTGAAGTCCATTGTGCAAAATAAGTAAGTTGAGGAATCTTTGGTTTAATATAGAAATGTAGTGGATTCACAAGCATAAGACCTTAGTTCAAGTGTAGCTCGACTCTTTAACTGGTTGCATATTACTTTGAGCATATTATAAGCAAAATATTTTAATATGATAAAAACATGTTTCCTTCTAGGTCTTCATGGGGGTTAAATAAAATAAATTTGTGAAAGTATGTAATATGTGCTTGAATCTTTTTTTTTAATAAGTACTCATTCAGTGCACTTAGGCTAATAACTTAGAGAAGATTTACAAAGGAGCTAGAGTTATTTAAAACCTGGTTGGCCCTGATTATGAGTGTCAGCAGGTAAGGTTCTGTCTCAGAGCCATCTACATAAAACATAAGTACACTATTTATCTTTCCCCGTTGGTTACCCTCTGTTTATTGTTTTCTGATTGCTGGGTGAATATTGTGAATAGCAGAATTCTGAGAAATTCTGGATGACCCCAAAGATGCCTTCCTCTTGGTATATATGCCATGTATAATCCCCTCCCCTTGAGTTGGGAAGAATTGGAAATAAGATGGATTTTACTCTTGTGATTAGATCATATTATGTAACAAAAGTGAAAGGGTTTTGTAATTGCTGATGTAATTAATGTCCCATATCTGCTTACTTTGAGTTCATCAAAAAGAAGATTATTCTGGGTGTGCTTGACTCAACCAGGTGAGTCAAAAAAAGAGACCCTGACTTTCTGGAAACTAAAGATTTGAAGCAAGTGAGAGATTTCCTTGCTGGCTGTGAAAGAAAAAAAAGCTGCCATGTTGTAGAGAGCTTTGGGAGGGCAGGCATGGCTGGGCATCTCAAGGAGGTGAGAGGACCCCTGGCTGACAGCCAGCAAGAACATGGGGATTTTAGTTCTACAACTTAAGAACTGAATTATGCCAAAAGATGTAAGCTTAGAAGAGGACCTCAGGCTTCAGATGAGATTGCAGCCCCTTGTCAACACTTTGATTTCAGCCTGGTGAGAGACCCTGAGAATAGCTAAATCAGTTAACCCAGAGCCTGAATTATGGGAACTGTAAGATAATAAATTTGTGTTGTTTTAATTCATTTTGTGTTACTGTGTTATGTGGTAATACAAAATGATTACATTTACCTAATCTGAAGTGATGCTTTGATTTAGGATGTTGATTGCTGCTAAAAGTTTTGTGTTACTCCTCTCACATTATATCTGGAGCTGGGGAAAGCTGTGTGGTAAGAATTACAGTTGGTAGAAGCAGGGCAGCAAAGAGCAAAGGAGGCAACCTCTCAGTACTCCTCATTATCTGGGAAACTGTGGTGATAGATATTAAAAGTCAATCTTTGAAGCTAAACTATTTTTCTTTTGTTTATTTGTTTTACTCAGAAGAGGGATAAAAGGTAGGAAAGACATTTAACAATTTACAAAGATGCAGGAGAATGGGAAGAGGGCATGACTTACTGGACCAAAGAACCAGGAGATGCAGATTGGAGCTGTGATTCCACCTTTAAGTAGCTGTTAACCTGAGAAGTTCTATGAGATTCAGCCTTTTTACTGGTAAACTCAAGAGATGAAAGTATATGATTTCTATATTTCTTTTTGATAGAAAATGCTGTGGCTCTTATAAATCTATTGATATTTGATTTAATAACAAGAAAAGTTTTTGCAGACTACAGGAGCTTGGGAGAGTTTGAGGGGTGTTACATATTTATAAATTTTAGTGATAGAGTAATATATTTGTATATGAATATACTTATATAATATACTATTGATGTATGGATAATATAACATGACACTAGTTGTAATATGATAAAAAAAGATATTATATATCACAGAATTTTAGGGCAACTATTACTTGGGACCATCTTCTTGAGTCCCTTGTCTATGGGCTTTAATTATCTCAAATATATATACCCTGACATTCTGTGATATATGTCTTTTTTTACTGTAATTCAAGTCTGTCTGATTTGGTAGGAGAAATGTCAGAACAGTGAAAGTCCTATATCTTCCTCAAAATACCCTGTAACCTGCTCCTGCCCTAATGAGATGATAGTGTTTCTCCAAGCAGACACTATTTTCTAGTCTTCTGTTATTTAAAGGACTGAATTAAATGTCTAGGGACAGTGTTTTCGTGGATATAATCTAATCCTCATTAGAACAAAATGAGAAGAAAATGATGCTTTTCACCAAAACTAAGAAAATACAATGAGACCTGAAACTAGGAACAACATTTAGTTTTCCTGAATAACATCTCATTACCTAGTCTTAATGACTCTGAATTATAAATAAACTTGATATAATCATACATCAAAATTTTTTATTCCATACTGCTATAATTTTAACAGCCAGTTGGTTATCTTAATTATAATTAACATACTAAAAGTACATTTAAAAAGACATTATAGTAGTAACAAATCAGTGAAAGCAAAGAAATTAAAAAATGAAGCTAACATTTTATTCTTTAACTCTATTAGTTGAAACTTAGCTCATGAAAGCATTAGAATTGGAAGTCTCCAATTAGGTCAGAAAGTCTTTTTCCCTAAACAGATAAAGAACTAAATGGTGAAATGCCATCTGCTATCTTCAGATATAAAATAAAAGAAATGAGCTCTTCAATGTTACTTTAAAGTGTAGTATTTTAGTGCATATTCTGCGTTTCAGTTATGGTCCTGTAGACTAAAGAATCATACACAATTCCAAACAGATAATGGCTTGAAAATATTACCAGTTGCACCCCATGGCTAAAGTATGGTCCTAGGAAAAATTATGAAATAAACCAAATTGTCCATTTTGCTTATGTTTGGTTCCTTCTCCCTTCCTTCCATCCTCCAGTATTTTATCTGAATGCATCATAGTTTTTTGAACAACAACTTCAAATATTCATAAATGACTTAATGCAATAATTGTCAGTTTTATGTATTTGGGGAACAAAGCATACATATTTGTGTATGTGTGTAAGAAAGAACATTGCACATCAACTTGGTGGATGACACTCTTGATTTAACCAGTGTGAATGAATGGCTATGAAGAATATGCAAATATAGGAAACTGGGTAATTTAGAAAGCCTCATTGTTCCCACAGACTATCTGCAAGGACAGTATGAGGCATGGACTAACAATCTGTTTCTGGCTAATTAAAACTGACAGTACTTATTTGCATCCTCAGAGCTTGAAGTATGTTAATTATAACTTAAATGAATTCAGTTTGTGCATAAAGTATTTGTATATTCAGTATAATTTTGAAAAGAGACAAATATATTGAATATAACATTTCTGAATTTCCAAATTTTAGAAGTATGTTCATAAGACTCATATACTGATTTTCATATAGTCATTTCATAGTTTGCTTTCTTGAAACAAAAATGCAGATAAGATTAAATACACTCGGGTCTGGAAATAAAACAATGTATACCAAAAAATGGGCATTCATTACTGGGTAGAAGGAAAATTACTTGGATGTGCACAGAATATTGTTTAAGACAACAAAATATTTCACTGAATGGAGTTTTTACATGAAATACATATTTATTTTTAAATCTTTATTTAACTTATTGGGGTGATGGTTAATAAGATTATATAGGTTTCAGGGGTGCAATTATATATCATCTGTCTATTGTACATTTATGCCCCCTTTAATGTCTTCTACTTATCCCCACCTCTCTTCCCTCTTATAATAACCACACTATTGCCTGTGTCTAAGAGGGTTTTTTTTTAAAGCATTTGTTTCTTTTTTTTTTTAAGATTTTATTTATTTATTTTTTAGAGAGAGGGGGAGGGAGTTTGAAAGAGAGGAAGAGAAACAGCAATGTATGGTTGCCTCTCACATGGCCCTCACTGGGGACCTGGCCTGCAACCCAAGCGTGTGCCCTAACTGGGAATCGAACCGAGACCATATGGTTCCCAGCCCACTCTCAATCCACTGAGCTACACCAGCCAGGGCTAAGAGGGTTTTCTTTTTTTATCTTTTTTTTAGTTTCTTATTGTTCTTCAATTACAATTGTCTGCACTTTCTACTCCCCTCACCCCCACCCCATCCAAACCCACCTCCCTCCCTTGCTTCCACCCTCCCCCTTGGTTTTGTCCATGTGTCTTTTATAGTAGTTCATGAAAACCCTTCTCCCTACAACCCCCACCCCTTCCCCTCTGGCTATTGTTAGATTGTTCTTAATTTCAATGTCTCTACTTATATTTTGCTTGCTTTTTTCTTTTGTTGATTATGTTCCAGTTAAAGGCGAGATCATATGGTATTTGTCCATCACCACCTGGCTTATTTTGCTTAGCATAATGCTCTCCAGTTCCATCCATGCTGTTGCAAAGGGTATAGGCTCCTTGTTTCTCTCCGCTGTGTAGAATTCCATTGTGTAAATGTACCATAGTTTCTTGATCCACTCATTTACTGATGGGCACTTAGGTTGCTTCCAGCACTTGGCTATTGTAAATTTTGCTGCTATGAACATTGGGGTGCAGAGGTTCTTTTGGATTGATGTTTCAGGGTTCTTAGGGTATAATGTCAGTAGTGGAATTGCTGGGTCAAAAGGCAGTTCCAATTTTAGTTTTCTGAGGAAATTCCATACTGTTTTCCACAGTGGCTTCACCAGTCTGTATTCCCACCCACAGTACACCAGGTTTCCCTTTTATCTGCATCCTCTCCAACACTTGTTTGTTGATTTGTTTATGATGGCCATACTGACTGGTATGAGGTGATATCTCATTGTGGTTTTAATTTACATCTAAGAGGTTTTTTTTTTTTTTTTTTTGCTTAATTCCTTCAGTTTTTTTACCCAGCCTCCAAAAAAATCCCCTCCCCTCTGACAATTGTCAGTCTGTTCTCTTTATCTGTGAGTCTGTTTCTATTTTGTTTGTTGATTTTGTTTATTACATTCAACACATAGGTGAAATTATATAGTATTTGTTTTTCTCTGACTCACTTATTTCACTTAGCATAAAACTCTCCAGGTCCATCCATGTTGTTGCAAAATGTAACACTTGTTTTTATGGCCGAGTAGTATTCCACTGTGGTGTAAATGTCCCATAGTTGTTTTATCCATTCATCTACTTATGGGCACTTGGGCTGTTTCCAAATCTTAGCAATTGTAAATAATGCTGCAAAGAACATAGGAATGGAAATATTCTTTTGAATCAGTGTTTCGGGTTTCTTCAAAAATTCCCAGAGGTCAAATTGCTGTATCATGAGGCAGTTCCATTTGTAAATTTTTGAGGACACTCTATACTGCTTTCCACAGTGGCTGCACCCAGTTTGCATTCCCACCAACAGTGCACGAGGGTTCCCTTTATTCCACATTCTTACCAACACTTGTTTTTGGATTTATACATTGATGATAGCCATTCTGACAGGTGTGAGATGATATTTTAATTTTTGTTTGATGATTAGTGAAGTTGAGCATCTTTTCAAATGTCTATTGGTCATCTGTATGTCCTCTTTGGAGAAGTGTCCACTCAAGTCCTTTCCACATTTTTAAATTGGGTTGTTTATTTTCTTGGAGTTGAGTTGTTTAGGTTCTATAAATTTTGGATATTATCCCCTTATCAGATATATCATTGGTGAATATTCTCTCCTGTTAAGTGAGTTGTCTTTTCATTTTGTTGATGGTTTCCTTTGCTGTGCAAAAACTTTTTTGTTTGATGTAGTACCATTTGTTAATTTTTCCTTTGTTTCCCTTGCCCAAGGAGATACATCAGAAATAAATATTGCTACAAGAAATGTCCCACATTTTACTGTTTTTTTTCTAGGATTTTTAAGGTTTCAAGTCTTACATTTAACCCGTTTTGAATTTATTTTTGTGTGTGGTATAAGAACACCTTCTGATTCCATTATTTTTGCATTCATCTGTCCGGTTTTCCCAACATCATTTATTGAATAGACTATCTTTAGCCCATTGTATGTTATTGCCTCCTCTGTCAAATATTAATTGACCATAAAAGCATAGGTTTATTTCTAGGCTCATTATTCTGTTCCATTTATCTATATGTCTGTTTTTATGCCAGTACCATACTGTTTTGATTACTACAGCCTTGTAATATAGTTTGATATCACGTAGCATAATTCCTCCAACTTTGTTCTTTCTCAAGATGGCCGTGATTATTTAGGGTCTTTTGCTGTTGCAGACGCATTTTTGGAATATTTGTTATAGTTCTGTGAAATACACCATTGGTATCTTGATAGGAATTGCATTGGATCTATAGATTGCTTTGGGTAGTATAGACATTTTAATGATGTTAATTCATCCTATCCATGTACATTTTTTGGATATTTTTCAGTTTCTTTCTTCAGTGCCTCATAATTTTCTAAGTATAGGTCTTTTAAATCCTTGGTTAAATTTAGTCCCAGGTATTCTTCTTCTTCTTCTTTTTTTTTTTTTGATGTAATTGTAAATGGGATTGTTTTCTTGGCTTCCCTTACTGAGAGTCCATTATTTGTGTATAAGAATACAACTGATTTCTGAATATTTATTTTGTTTTGTGCTACTTTAGTGAGTTCATTTATCAGTTCTAGTTGTTTTTTTGGTGGAATCTTTAGGGTCTGCTATATATAATATCATGTCATCTTTAAATAATGACCAATTTACTCCTGTTGGGAGGGACTCTGTTTGAAGTCCAGTGTTAGACACTATATGTGAATGGCTTTGGGCAACCTGTTTGTAAACGGAAAGAGATCCACATTTTGTGTCTAAATCTGCTGGGCCTGGGTGTGTGCGTGAAGGACCACACTGCACACCAAGGCTGGCTTTTACTGTCACTGGGCCCAGGGGCATGTCAGTAAAGTCCCAAGGCACCTCAAGATCCACTTTGACCTGCCTCTGCCTATTGACCTCCTGTTAGACTCAGTCACTGAATGGGCCTCTGTTGGTACTTGAGTTACATGGGGTAGGATATTAGTGAGTCACCAAGTAGAGGAGAGTGGTGTTCACCAGGTTGATATAGGCTTAAATTCAGTATCAGTGCTGGTTGAGGCCACTCAGCAAATATCCCAGGGTAAACCAAGGGTCTGGCTGCCACCTGCCAGTTGCCATAGACTTTTCTGGTGGGTCAGGGTCTCAGTGAGTCATCAGGGTGAGGGCAGCAGAGTTTACTAAGCACAAACAGACCAAGATTTGGTCACATGAAGGGAGACCTCTGCACTAGTCTTAAGAGCCACACAACTAAGTGTGTCCAAAATTCTGCCAGGAGTCCATATTCAGCAGGGTGAGGCTACCAGAAATTGGGAGAGTTGGGTTACTGGATCTTCTGTGACAGGGAGGTGCCATTCAGGCTTGAGGGTAGGTGGGAGGAGTGGTTCCAGCCCCAGAACTATTCAAGGCAGCCTGCCATGGGTTCTGCCTAGATCTTGGCAGGGTGGGGCCACCAGGATTCAGGAGGATGGGGCCACTGGGAGCCCGGAGGTTAGGGCTAGTGGATGTCTTTTTGGTGGAGGCACCAGTCAGGTTCACAGGAAAGTGTGCGTGGCTTTCCCGTGAACCATTGCCCCTGCACCAAACCCACACCACTTAGTCACTGACACTGCCTGAGTCTGTTCAGATATTTGCAGCCCAGCCCAAGCAGCTGACTCCTAGCCTGACACAAGAGCTCCACATGGTGATGTGATAGGGAGTCTATAGAGTATGGAGCTATTGCATTCTCCCAGGCTGATGCCATAAGAAGGGGAGTATTCTATCCAAGAAAAATTACATCTGTAGTGTGGGAGAAGGACTCAGGACAGAGATCCTGGTGGCTGTTTCCTCAGCTCTGTTAACAGAGCCACAAACCCCAGTCTTTCTTCACACAACTCTAGTTTGCTCTGCCCTCCCTCTGCCAGAGCCCAGGGTGAGTGGTTGGGAATGAGATTTTTGTGTGTTGGCCCTTTAAGAGGGCCTGTGTTTCTAGCAGACTCCAGTCTCCCCCTGGCGGACAGAATCCTGGCTGATTTTTACAGCCAAATGTTATGCGAGAACCTCTTCCTGGCTCTGGTGCTCTGGGTTGGGAGTCTGGAATGGGGTTGAGACCCCAGATCCTCAGGGGGAAACGTTTTAGCTGAGATATTCCCCCGAATCTCAGCTGCCACCTGCCCGTGGGAGTGAGGCCAGCCCTTTTTGTGTCTCCGCCTTTCCTAACAGTCTTGATGTAGTTTCTTCTGTAAATCCTTGTTTATAACACTTCTGTTCAGCTGGTCTTCACTTGATTATTTAGGTTACTTGCTCTATATTTTAGTTGTAATTCCAGTTTGGTCTTGGGAGGAGGTGAGTGTAACTTACACGTACTCTGCCGCCATCTTGGATCCCAAAGAAATATATTTTCAAATGTAATATGATAAAAATCTGTATAAGGTAAGGACACTGTATTAGTTACTATTAAATTTTCAAAGTGTTAATATTTTTTGAAAAACTTGAGCTAAAAATTGAATTCCATTATAAGTAGACAGTAACTACAAAATGGAAAGGGAACTAGTTGCTGAATAATATATCAATAACAGAGGTTTTCAACGCACTGTTCACAGCCCATAAAGTGCAGACTGACTATAAATAAATAAACTCCTTGGTGCAACTGTTCCCTACACTTAGTGGCATGGACAACAATCTCACCCGGACTCACCCTGCTAACGGGGACTGAAGGCAGTGATGCATACTTTATATTATCAGAAGTTCGCATGGTAAGTACAAATATTTCAGATGAAGGAGTGTTTTCATTATTTTTTAGCATGTTTGGCAAGGAGTATTTTTAGAAAAAGGTTAATTGGAAACATGAATATAATCACATATTTGGATAGAAAATACAAAAGTATATGTTGTCTACTCCCAAATTTTATTTATAGTTTGGTACAGTTTGACATTATAAATTTTAATCATTTAGGTAAGTTTTTTCACCTCACATGTACAGCATCCCTACCTTACTGCTATTAAGATGGTTACATAAGCCTATTTGCAGTTACATGGTCTCTGGATCATGACCACTCTGCAGTTCAAATGAGAGAATTTCCTTCAAGGTTCCCAACGATTACAATCAATATGATAGATAGTGATGGCCTCTAAATTTATTTGGGGGATTTTATTGGTAGCTTTCAGTTTTTATTGTTTCATGATCCATATACCTATATTGAGAGATCATGTGACAGTGGTCTGAAATATGAGTTCCGGGAGAGCAAAAAGAAATTGAAATATTAGGTCATTAAGGACTTGGAGGGGGGTTTATTTTAAAGTCTTTCATTGCATAGTATAAAATGCTCATTTTAAAGATCAATTTTTCTTTATTTGAAGAAAATATTAGAGGTGTTTGAATATTTCCAACCTAAAACTTTTACTTGGTCCTGGGGTTGTAATGAAAGAAGTTATAAAGCAAGTTTGCCCCTGTCTATTGGTTTGGTAAGACTTCAGACACCCTGTTCTTCTATGATCTTGGGTCTGTAGCTACAATTTTTATTCACAGCCAGCGGGAGATGATCTGCTTTCCAAACAGCCTTAGCCTGTAAAAGTAAGCTTTAAGTGCCCTGCAGACATTCAAAGCTGCAATCTAAGTTCAGAAAAATACTAAGGCATAAGATTCAGCAAAGGTAAAGCTATTTTCTGATTTAGGTACAAGTTGGAAGGAATGTCTGGGAAAAAATAATCCCAGAACTATTTTTATTATTGCTTTGTTCAGAAAAAGAAAAATCTGTAAGAGTATATGAGCAAGAGAGCATGAAGCTCAATAACCCATTAAGCCAAACATATAGAAGCTGGGAAATAGAATTAAGGTCTAAAGACAAAGAGGCATGGTAACCGGTGGTTGAACCGAAGAGTCCGTCATTGTGTTCTAAACCCGGTTTAGGTCTTCTGATGGAAGAAGAGGTCTGATATGGGGGTCAAATAAGGGACAATCCTCCAGAAAATGACATTAAAGTGAGATGGGTAGTAACTTTTTCTTTAATGAATCACCTAACCACTGACATAGGGTCACACTCTGCTTGTAAAAGTCTTCTAGGTCAGCTGTACCAAATGAAATATAATGATATCTGAAATGCACCTTGTGGTGACCTTCTTTGTCATACCTCAGTGAATAACCATACTCTAAACACCTGATATAGCTATTGAATTCTCTCTCTATGTACCTTGATTAAAAATTACCTACTTATCAAAAGACTGCCTCACAAAGAAAAAACCTGTCTTTGTGGGAAGAACAATTAGAATATTTTACTATTTACCTTATTTAAAAAGATCTAGTAATTCTAAACAACATAAGGCAGAATGACATTAGCATAAAATATAAATTGGTTTAGAAAATACAAGGAGTGATTCATTATCAATAGTCAGCATTATGTAAGTTACAGCCTTACCTTCCCCTTCTTCCCCCAAGCCATACAAACATAATACTTAAGTTTTGATTAAATAGTGTATAGAATTTATTTAAGATGAAAAAATCTTGCCTACAAGTTTATACTGTAAGATAAATATAATGGCTTTGGACACGCACGACTCAAGATATTAGGAAGCAATACTGGCAATTTTTTTCTTTCAACACTTATTTATTTATTTTTTATTGTTGTTCATGTACAGTTGTCTCCATTTTCCTGCCACCACTTCCCCCCCACCCACACCTACCTCCCACCCTCAATACTACCCCCCTTTGGCTTTGTCCATGAGTTCTTTATAATAATGGCAACTTTTAGTTTGAAAAAAACTTCACATTCCCAGGAAAAATTCATATAGAGTATGACTTCAAATGTTTTTAACATTATATATTTGGAAGAAATAATCCAAGATATTGCCAGTAATAAAGCTATCAGTAATGTTTATATTTCATGAGCTTTCCAAATTTACATATTGAACATGTATTACACCTTTACTGGAAAAAATTAAATTTTATTTTTGAAGTACGTTTTAAAAACATTTTGTCATGTTTCAAAATGTCATGTTATAAGGAAGAAAGATGAGAAGAGAGTAGAGGAAAAGGTAAAAAGAAACTAGAAAAAAGGCAGAGCAGTAAGAAAGGGTAAATACTAGGGAGGAAGAAAAAAGGAAAGAAAAAAACTAATGTAAAGAGTGGGAATTACATCTGATGGCAAGTGCTGCCAGGTGTAAAATTAAAGTGGTGTTATATGAAGAAGAATGATTCTTCCTCTAAGGCTCTCCTATTTAGTTGGTAATATACACTTTAGATTAGTGAATAATGATTAAACATTGATCAAACCTCTATCGTTTTTAGTCCGGAAAAAAGTAAAGTATAGAGTATACAGATTGAGAGGGTACACAGGAGGGATGTAAGGAAGGATAAAACTAGAAGACTCAAGTACTGGGGCAGATTTTTAAGGGAAGAAGACACACAGATTGGTAGAGATGAAGAGTGGAGGAAATCCAAGTAAGGAATGGACCATATAGGAGCATAAAGTTAACACTAAATAAAATGTGCTCAGGGGATGGTAAAATAGCAGTACAGGATGGAGGAACATTCTTACTTTCATATCTGATATTTGAAGTTGCTGTGAGTGCTAGTGGTAAAAAAAATAGGTCTTATGATTTGAATGGTACTGATTTCAAGCAAAGATATTTACATTTATTTATGCCGCAATTCATTTAAAAATTTTCATATTTAGCAACCACTATAAGCCTACACTTTTGTAGGTATTGGAGTTGTAGGGATGAACAAGATAGAAAGAGAAATCCCTGCGCTAATAGGTTTATGTTCTAGTAAATATATAATTAAAGTATATTAAATAAATAATTAAAATACATTAAATGTATAGTAATATTTTTATATTTTAGTATATATAAAATATATAGTACATCATTATCATAGGTAACAAGCACATAATCATCCACGGGATTTCGTATAATACATTGGCTCTTGTTGGTGGATAACATCAATGGAAAGTGATTTTATCAGTTCCACATATGGGCCTTTCCTTAGAATATTGGGACTTAATACTTTGTATTGTGTGTAAAACAAGAAACATTCTGTTACCAACATTATCAGCTGCTAATTGGGGTAATGAGCACTACAAATATGATCTGCTTCTTCCTGTCAAAACAAAGAAAACAGCCGGATGTCAGAGGTGTCAAAACAGCCAGACATTATTTATTCTTATTCTCCTTACGTCTTTGGCTTGTTGAAATTAAGTTTTTTAAATTGCGTAAGTGAGCTTCTGCACGGCTAAGGAAAACATCAGCAAAATCTTAAAAGGGAACCGATTGTATGGGAAAATATATTTGCCAATGATACCTCAGATAAGGGTTTGATCTCCAAAATTTATAAAGAACTCACACGACTCCACTCCAGGAAGACAAACAGTACAATTAAAAAAATGGGCAAAGGACCTGAAGAGACACTTCTCCACGGAGGACATACAGAGGGCCCAGAACATATGAAAGGATGCTCAGCATCACTAAGTCATCAGAGAGATGCAAATTAAAACCACAATGAGCTCTGGTGGATAATAGAGAAAAGCAGCAAGGTTCATCAAGGAACATGTATAAAGGACACCTGGACAAAGCCAAAGGATGATAGGATCGAGGATGGGAGGTAGGGGTGGCTGAGGTGGGTAGGAGTGGTGGGGGGAAATGGAGACAATTGTACTTGAACAACAATAAAAATAAATATATAAATAAAAAGAAAAGCAAATTACATGTGATAGAATGATAGCATTTCTTTTCTTATATCTGAGTGTATATTCAGTGTACAAGACAGAACTTGGATACTTCTATGACAGAACATAATAAATAGGCTGAAGTTATACATGTATCACCATCTTCTTGGCCATGAAGATTAAAAAATGCAGCCTACATGTAGATGTGTGCGCACATGTGCACGCACAAGCAAAATTCAAATATCTGCTTGTGCATCCTCCAACAAAAATGTTTCATGCTGGCCTCTTTCTACAGCTATCAGACTATTATAATCACATTGCCTTTCTCTGACATTCCTCTCCATTGTTTGAATGGTTCATCCATTTTTATAACTCTATTTTATCCTCTCCACTTAAAATAACTTTCGTGTCACTTCAGACCTTATTTTAAACTAGCAAATGTATTTTTTATCCTCATCCAAGGACATTTTTACATTGCTTTTAGAGAGAGAGAAGAAGGGAGAAACAGAGAGAAAGAAAGAGGAGGAGGAAGGGGGGGGAGAGAGAGAGAGAGAGAGAGAGAGAGAATATGTGAGAGAGAAACATCAATTGGTTGCAATCTCATATGCTCCCAACCAGAGATCAAACCCATAATCTGGGTATGTACCCTGAACCCTGACCAGGAATAAAACCCATGACATTTTGGTCTACAGGATGATGTTCCAACCAACTGAGCCATACTGGCCAGAGTGTTCATTTTTAATGCACAGTTTATATTTGTCCTCTGAATAACCTCCTCAACTCCCATCCACATTTTTTGAGTTTTTTAATTGTATTTTTCCCATTAACATTGAATCCCCTTATACCCCTCTCTTTCAGCAATCACCACACTGTTGTCCATGTCTATGAGTCCTTTTTCTTTTTGCTCAATCCCTCCATCCCATGACCTTCCATCCCACTAGCTGTCATCCTGCTCTCCATCTATGATTCTGTCTCTGTTTTGCTTATTAGTCAACTCTCATCCACATTAACAGAATTAATCCACTATATACTATGACTTATTTTTTGGACAGAGGGGAAGAATAGTGCATCTCTCTATTTTTTATCAGTCATCATATTGTTTTTATCTATTTTTGTATCTGTCACAGCAATTAGAATGTGAGCATCATGTTTGTAGAGATGATTTTGTTCGTGTTATATACTCAGTCCTTATTAAAGACCCTGGCACAGAATAGTTTCCTAATAAAGGTTCAGTAAATTAATAAATGGGAAATTGAATGCTACTTTGCTCCAGTGAGTAAAATTAATAGTCTCTTAAGCAAATCATGGTTTAGAAGGAAAAATTTAATGAAGAAATAAAGCCATGTCTACTTCAAAGGCATATATAAGTAACCTTGCCATTTCTTCTACTTTTTGTTATTTTGTGCCCTTGTGATTATTAATGCAATATACTGTATAAGAAGCAGAGAAAGTTTTCTTGGTAACTGTGCTTAGAAATAGCTAGTACATGAGTAGGTAGTTATTTTGAATAATTTGTATTTAGCAATAATAGTGTTCATTTATTTTTGTCAAGTACAGCTTTCTTTCCACAGGAATATTTCCATGCACGCAGTGTATCACTCAGTATTACTTAGGCATCTTTAATATATGTTGAAATAAACTGGCTAAACTTTTCATTAAGTCATTTGAAATTAGGTTATGACTTACACAGTATATGCTGAAGATATATAGACTGTACCCTACACTAAAACACTGAAAGAGATTTAAAACTAGGACTTGTTAAAAAGTAGCAATGAGAAGCAATAAGCAGGATCCTCAAAGAGAAGGGTCTTCTTCAAAATTTGGGAGAGGATTGGTATAAAAGAGAAGATTTCTAAAGGAAAAATTGTTGTCTGATGAGCTGATGAGTAGACAAAAGACTGTGTTGCCCAGCAGGTTCTTGAGCAGCAGCCTAGGGAGGTCATCAAGTGATTCCAAAACAGGAAAGTCCTCTGCTTTGGGAGCAGTGGGTGGCTCTCTATTTCCAAAAGCATGTACAGAAAAAAATGGCATGAATGACTGATATTTAAGCAAAGAATGCTTGATTCTAATCTAGAACATAGGAGAAATTCTTCAAAATCTATTTATTCTTTTTAAGGATTAACCCCCAAGTGCTGCCACTGTCAGGATTGAGCTTGAAAAATCCGCCTCAGGTCTGCTGGAGTGTTTCCATCCACCTTTTTTGAAAAAAAAAATTATTAAGGCACTTTTGTCTGAGTGCTTCTTTTTAAAGTCATGTCACTGACATTTTTTCCTTCTTGTTCTTTCATAGAAATAAATACACGAGTAAAAGATCTTTCTATGTAGCAACTTCTCACTCCTTATTGCACATTAAGTCTCCTGTTAATGAAAATTTATTTTTGTCTAGGTTATGTAGGAGAATCATGTACTTCCTATGTATAGAGTAAGTCATTTCTGAGTATAACCTCAGAGAGAGATTCATCTCTAGATGTGTGCAAAGAATTACATGGAAATGCTAATGGGGAACTTCAAACGCTAGCAGGTGAACCTCACTCAAACTGAATGAGAATCACTAACACCTTCTCACATTATCACCTGCTCTCTCACACACAAAAAGAGAAAACTGTAACGATTTTCCTGGGCAGCGGGGGTCTAATGATTCATTGTATTCACTTGCACAATTTATTTTTTATTGTTGTTCAAGGACAGTTGTCTCCATTTTCCCACCACCAATTTCCTCACCACCCACCCTAAATCCTACCCCCTGTTGGCTTTGTCCATGGGTCCTTTATATATGTTCCTTGACGACCTTTCCCTTTCTTTCCCCTGTTATCCCCGTCCCCCCTCCCTTCTGGTTACTGCCAGTTTGTTCTTTATTTCAATGTCTCTGGTTATATGTTGCTTGCTTGTGTGTTTTGTTGATTAGGTTCCACTTATAGGTGAGATCATGTGGTATTCGTCTTTACCACCTGGCTTTTTTCACTTAGCATAATGCTCTCCTGATCCATCCATGCTGTCATGAAGTGGGGCAGCTCCTTTCTTTCTGCTGCTTAGCATTCCATTGTGTGAATGTACCATAGTTTTTTGATCCACTCATTTACTGAAGGGCATTTAGGTTACTTCCAGTACTTGGTTATTGTAAATTATGCTGCTATGAACATTGGGTTACATAGGTTCTTTGAACTGGTGTTTCAGGATTCTTAGGGTATAAGCCCAGCAGTGCAACCACTGGGTCAAAAGGCAGTTCCAGTTTTAGTTTTCTGAGGAAATTCCATTTGCTTTTTAAGTTATATAAAAGTTAACCTTGAATGTTGTAGGAATAGACACATGATGGTTATTTTATGTGTAGACTTAGTAGAAAACCATCCATACTAGTTGTCTTTATTTTTAAAAATAAAATAGTAGACTTAATACTTTGTGAAGTGTTTTGAAAAAGGAAGTGGGGTTGCTGGGTGGGAGAGAGTGGTGGGGGGAAAACTGACACAACTGTACTTGAACAAGAATAAAAAAATTAATAAAAAAAGTAAAAAATAATTTGTATTTTTATATAACACTTATATGAGATTTGGGTCTTTTCTAATGTAAACAATGGGGTGAATATCATTGATAGGAAGAATAATTCTTACCCTCCTATGCCCATGTCTCCCCTAAAATATGCATCAGTTCTGTACTGAATGACAATATTTTACACTTCCTAAGCTGGATCCTAAAAATTCAGGCTATAACACTTGTTATGATGTCACTAATATCCCAGATTGATATTCTGGGTTCTTTTCACCCATGATTGCAAGAGATGGGCCTAAATAATGCTTGCTCCTAAGTCAATTATTTGAAAATAGAACCTATAATGTGAGATTTACTATGATACTCTTAACTTTGTAGTGAATTGAAGTGTTTGTAGTGTCTGTAAAATTGACTGATAGTTTCTCATACCGCTAGCAGTTCTACAGAGAATAAGACTTTTATGTTCAGAAAAGCAGCAAGGTCAAACTACTACAAAAGGTGGACTGGAAATGCTACTTCTGATTTTGTGGAAACACTGAAAGCAGCTTATACAAGTGTTTTGCTTCAAGGAAGTGAATGTATGGCGAGAAGAAGAATAGACAGAGAGGGAGGAACATAAGGATTCATGTGGCAGTGATCTGAAAAATAATTATATGCAAATTGATATAGATAACTTAGTTAATGCCTTTTAATATTTTATTTGGAGAATAGATGCATTGTATTATATGTTTCATTTTGGCAGGTGCAAAAATATACTCCCATACATTAGGAAAGCAAACACCTAAGCCTGTACTAGTCAAGTAGGGAGAAAACAATATACAAGTTGTGTCCAGAAAGTATCCAGCCATGTAATGTGAAAAATAGAGACATTTATTGAAGAAGATACAAGAAACATTGTACATAGGACAATGACAACTCAGTCCCCTTCAAAGTAGGCACCATTCTCCCAATCAACTGCCCTGTTGTATTTTCTTGAATCTCATTGACAGTCTGAAATCTCTTCCCTTTCAAAGGTGATTTTAGTTTTGGGAAAAGCCAGAAGTCACAGGGCACCAAATCTGGGCTGTAGGGGGGCTGAATAACCTGGGAGATTTGATGTTTCACCAAAAAACTCTGCACGAGCATCCTTTCATATGTCTCTGGGCCCTCTGTATGTCCTCCTTGGAGAAGTGTCTGGTCAGGTCTTTTGCCCATTTTTTAATTGGGTTTTTAGTCTTCCTGGAGTGGAGTCGTATGAGTTCTTTATATATTTTGGAGATCAAACTTTTGTCCAAGGTATCATTGGCAAATATGTTTTCCCATAAAGTTGGTTCTTTTTTCATTTTAATACTGTTTTCTTTAGCTGTGCAGAAGCTTTTTAATTTGATGACGTCCCATTTGTTTATTCTTTCTTTTATGCCCCTTGATTTCACCTTTAACTGGAACATAATCAATCAAAGAAAAAAGCAAACAAAATATAACCAGAGATACTGAAATTAAGAACAATCTAACAATAGCCAGAAGGGAGGTGGGAGGGGATAATGGGGGAAGGGGAGAATGGTTTTCAGGAACATGTATAAAGGACACATGGACAAATTAAGGGAGAGGGTGGAAGCAAGAGAGGGAGGTGGGTTTGGCTGGGGTTGGGGGGAATGGTGGGGAGAAAATGCAGACAACTGTAATTGAACAACAATAAAGTAATTTTTAAAAAATCTCTGCACGAGACATGATGCATGAGCAAGCTCATTGTCATAAAGAAGCTGTCAATCACCAATTGCCCATAGCTGTGACTTTTTGAATCATCCAAATAATTTCCATGGAGGGATGTTGAAGCTTAACACAAAATTTGATGCAGATTTGTTGCTCTACTTGTTCGGTCATTTTTTAATGTGACAACCACACAGTACACATGCTCACTCAATGGTGTCTACCACCCCCACTGACTAGTACAGTGAAGTCATCATTGTTCATACATGTGCATTCCACTCCACTCTCCTTGGCTGCCAGGTTACATGGATGTTGCACAAACCATTCTTGTTATATTAACAATGGCTGGATTTTTCAAGACAGACCTCATAATAGTCTACAACTCTAGTTAATTTGTTCTTTTATTCTGTAGAACTAAGACCAAGTTTTCAAATTTGCATAAGGAAGTCCTTCACGTGAGGATCAGAGACTAGGTTTTTTCCTCATTCCACCACATATACTAATTAATTCAATTTAATGATCTGAGTAGAGTTTTCTCCCATATATAACTTTGGTAGAGTACATCTTTCTTTCCCATGAGAATCAAAGAAATATACCATTATGGCCTTCTTTATCCCCACCTAAATGTATTTTCTATAGTATTAAAGTCCAGTATTAACATATTGAACAACTATCTTATATAATTTTACTACTTGTTCCAAAAAAGGTTGGAATTCTTTCCCTTAAAGCATGTCCTTTTATAAATCATTCCCCACTTTCTCCTTCTAGTTTTCAAGATTCTTCAGGTTAAGTAGTAACTGTTCCTTACCAATATTCCAACTCAATCTTATCGGGCAGTTACTAGTTATATGGTATGTCATAATTCCTGACAGAAAAATTTGTCCATTTGCTTGCTTCTGATTCCCATGATATCCCAATAATTGCATTTCACATTAGTAAGTTTCTAGGCAGGCTTGTGGGGCTCCTCTACTGAGAGTCTTAATTAAACTTGTTCTAAATTAAAACAACCTTTGCTGAGACACTTGTCAGACCAGCTTTTCAGGCTTGCCTGGGACACAGGAGGCAATGCCATGATCAGTGGAAGCACGACAGGGATCAGGACCTAAGCAGTAAACTTGATGATTCACAGGGAGGTAATTTATTACACCCACTAGAGCCGCTAATATGATGGAAGACAAGTAGGGAGGTAGGAGGATTAAGAAAGAATTTAAAATATTGGGACATGCCGTGGCTGGTGTGGCTCAGTGGATTGAGCGCTGGACTGCAAACCAAAAGGTCACCAATTCGATTCCCAGTCAGGGCACATGCCTGGGTTGCAGGACAGGTCCCCAGAGGGGGTGTGTGAAAGGCAGCCACACATTCATGTTTCTCTCCCTCTTTCTCCTTTCCTTCCTGTCTCTAAAAAAAGAAAATCAGTAAAATCTTAATAAAATAAATAAAATATTGGGGCAAAGAGTGAAAATGCTGTTATTTCATAGTGCTACTATGTGGCTCCCCACCATAAACCACTAAAATAAAATGGAAAGCACAGTTTTATTTTATGGTGCTAAGAAGCTGGAAGGACAGTTAAACATTCAGTCAATATTTTGGTTTTGATTTATTGAAGTTAGTGCTGAGCCTTGTCTTCCAAGATCCATCCAAATTTTAAAAAATTATCTGTGGACTTCTCACCATTTGATGATACCAGCTCATGATCAAGTGCCTATTGTAATTCAGTGACCTTGTGCTCTCCTCATCCTTCGCTTGAGTCAGGAAAGCTATTCTCAAGAAAGAAATGAATTATTCCAATAATACTAACATGTAAATGAATGATAAATTTTTAAGTACTTTTTCACAGATACTCATATTTGACAGGAGGAAAAATCTATGATGAGTTTAATTCCAAAACATGAGGCTGTAAATATAAAATTTCATAATTGGTACACTTTGGTGGATTAATGTTTCTTTCTGGAATGTCTAGTTTTGTCTGTAGATCAAAATATTTGGTAGAAACATTCTGTGCAGTAAAGGGTACTATCAACAAAATGAAAAATGTAACCTACAGAATGGGAGAAAATATTTGCAAACCATCTATCTGATAAAGGGTTAATATAAAAATATATAAAATAACTCATACAACTCAAGCAAAAAACAATTTGATTAAAAATTAGGTAGAGGAACTGAATAGGTATTTTTTTCCAAAGAAGACATACAAATAATCAACTGGTACATGAAAAGGTGCTCAACATCAAGATTTATCAGTTATACGCAAATCAAAACCACAATGAAATATCACCTTACACCCCTTAGAATAGCTACTATCCAAAAGACAAGAAATAACAAGTATTGGCAAGGATGTGGTGAAAAGAGAGCACTTGTGCACTGTTGGTGGGAATATAAATTGGTGCAGTATGCAGGTTCCTCAAAAAATTAAAAATATAACTGCCATGCAATTCGACTTCTGGGGATTTATCCAAAGGCAATGAAAACACTAACTTCAAAAGATATCTACACCGTCATGTTCACTGCAGCATTATTTAAAATAGACAAGACATTGAAACTACCTAAGTGTCCAATGATGGGTGATGGATAAAGAAATTGTACACGCACACACACACACACACACAAACACACACACACAGATATGTGGTCTATAAAGTACATGTGGATATATGGAAATATCCATATGGAAAATTATTCATCCATAAAATGGAAAGAATTCCTGACGTTTATTGACAACATGGATGGACTTTGATGGCATTGTGCTAAGTGAAGCAAGTCAAACACAGAGACAAATATCATATGATCTCACATATACAAAGTGGGGCAAAGAAGGTGAACAGTTGTGAGAATGTGAAACACAGAGTTTATTCTTGTATTATTATTTATTAATTATTATATTATTTTCCATATGAGCAAACAACTGTAAACCTACTTTTGCCTCACCCTGTATGTGGAATCTAAAAATACCAAACTAAATAGAAACAGAGAACAGATTGGTGGTATCCAGAGCAAGGGGTGAGAGGTGGAGGAAATAATGAAGGTGATCAAATGAGTACAAACGTCCAGTTAAAAGATGAACATGTCCTGGGGATATACTTGACACGGGGTAGGTCGGGGCCAGCTGACACCCGTGGTGACCGTGACTCGGTGCGTGTGCCGTGACACGCGGGGAAAGCAAGTCCGGGGCTACGTGGCCGATTCCTCCCATTTCCAGGAAAAAGCCTCGTGGCTTGCCCAGCCAGGGTTTTTATCAGGGGTATTAGCAATTTACATAGGATTGATTATTCATGGGATTAAGCAGAACAGGTAGGATTACTCATAGCAAGGCATCAGGATGTTGATTCACGTCTGGTGGCAGACAGGACCAGGTGAAAGCAATATTCAGAGATCAGCAAGCCGGAATTTTTTAAGATACACCTTTGCCAAATTCCTATTAGAGAATTCCCATCCCACAGAC
>PVJI01011517.1:0-55710 GCA_004026765.1 Micronycteris hirsuta | reverse complement strand
GCTATTGGACACGACAGTTTTAAATGGAGTCAGTTGGCCCTCATTATCATTCACAGTAGTTCTGTTCTATAAAGTTGCCCCAAAGACTGAAATTGCAAATACTGAATCATTGCCCCTTAAGGAAATTCAGGCTTCCTGTGAGCCTCTGGCCACGTTTTCATCAGCCAATCGATACACAACCTTGCTTTATGTGCATTTCTGTTTTAAAAACATCTTAGGTAACATATACTGTTGATTCATTAACATTGAATTCGTGGCCAACAGCACTACACTCCATGCCCGAAGGAAGGTTAGCCAACACAATCTTTTCTCCCCAAGGCCCCTCACAGCCTTCCTGTGCTTAGAAACGCCAGGCAGCGCTTCAGCGCTCCAGTTGGGTCCATTTTAAATAGCAAAATCACCAACAAAAAAAGCACAAAAATGAGAAAAACAGGACACTGAATAGACCATAAAAAGGACACTGTTTACAGCCGGAGAGCTGAGACAAGGGGGCAGAGGCCGCCTGACTCAACCTCGGCTGGGAACGTGTGTGCTTGGCAACTCGAAATTTTCACCACTCTGTGCGGCTCACGTCCCCAAATGACTGCAGAAACACCTCCAATATTGATGTGGGGGCTGCAAGTGAAGTTTAGCAGTGAAGGAATTTGCAATACAAAATCCATGAATAATAAGAATCCATTGTCTTTTTCTGAATACAAAATTGCATAATAAACAGAGATACACAATGTAAACGTTGAAGCTCCCCTCCATGATCCTAGCCTATGTATAAACACATTTAAAATTGCTGGAGTTCTACAGATTTCGGCTACGCGTATAATGCCCGTGTGTGTGACTGGGTACGTTCCTGTGTGAGGATGTGTCTGTGAGTGGGTTTGGGTCTTCCTGGTTTTTTTCACTCAACAATATCTCTTGGATTGCTTTTCAGAAAAAGAACTTCCTGCCCTGGCTGGTGTGACTCAGTGGATTGAGTGCTGGACTGTGAACCAAAGGGTCACCAGTTCAATTCCCAATCAGGGCACATGCCTGGGTTGCATTCCAGGTCCCCAGTAGGGGGCGTGGGAGAGGGAACCACACATTGATGTTAATCTCCCTCCCTTCCCCTCTCACTAAAAATAAATAAATAAAACCTTTTAAAAAAAGGAAAAAGAACCTCCTGATGTTACTGGTTTAAGCGCGTGAATGGAAGCAGAGGCATTGACTGTGGGCAGGATCTCCACCTGTCAGTCAGACCCCTCAGCCTCAGCCTGGGGGGCAAAAAGCAATGACTTGACAGACGTAACGATAGCCGATAGTTTGAGTGTAGGGCTGTGCATCTTAACTGTGTCAAAATCAAAATTCAACTGAGTAAATGTGAGCATCTAATTGGCTTCATTAGACAGTTCGTGAACTGGGCAGCATCCCATTGAGCAGCCAGAAGGGCGCTCCAAGGAGTTGTACAGAATGGAGGGAGGAAACGCAGGGATTGTTTCTGTTAGTGAAAGAAAAAGGATTATTTGGGGGCCTGGAGGTCTTTTCTTTGAGGGAAGATAGGGGAAAGGTTTTTGTTGTGCTGATCACCTCTTCTTTATATGGGGGATGGAGAGGGCTACGTAATACGTTACCTTACTGGTGCTTGACCAAAAAATTCCAGATTGATTGATTCAGATTATGTTTCTGGGAGCGGCTGGAGCTGCAATTAAATTGGGTATTAAAGTTAGGTTTGGTATCCTGGGCTTTTAGCGTGAGTGACGCCATTTTGGGCCTGTAGGGTTTTTTGTTGTTTTTTCTTTCCCAACTGAGATGGTCAGGAGAAGAACAGTTTGAAGGGTGAAAAGGCTAGACGCTGGACAGTATTATGAAAAGTCAAATAGGCTGTGACTTTCAGCCAGAGGAAACCATATTCCTTACACCTGGGAAGAGATTGGAGCTAGATATTAAGGGGAACTTAGCTATTGAAAGGTTTTACACAATACCATTAAACAGTACCAGAGCCTCTTCTCAAAACAGAGAGTAACACGCACGGGGCATGCTGAACTGCTGCAACAAAGACCTCAAATACAATGACTTGTAGAAAGTGGAAGTTTATTTCTCACACTCTGGTCCATATTGGTGGGTGGCTCCCCTCCACAGAGTCACTCGGAAACCCAGATTCCTTCCATGTCTTTGCTCTGTCAGCCCCATTGAAGCATTATTGAAGCTGGGCCCCTGGCAGATCTGTGTTCCAACTCAAAGGAAGAGGAAATGGAGCTGGAAAGAGCAAAAGCCTAAAGCCTTAAGGACTGTTTTATTGACATTCTGCTGAAAAGGACTTAGTCAGGAAGCCACACTCAGCTGCAAGAGCAGCTGGAAAGTGGGGTCTCTAGCTGACCAGCCATTTTTCCCGCTGCCACATTGCTATAGAAGAGATGGATGGATTACATGTTGAGTAAATGAAGCCTTTTTCTCTTTATTTCACTTCAAATAATTCAGTAATTTCGACCGTGCCCTCCTTACAAAAAAAATGGGGGTAACATATCAGTCTATCATTTGGGGTTTGTGGTTGCTAAGTGACAGCACTCAGCTATCAAACTTGTTAAGTGATAAGGTGGACCATCTCACAGGCCCAAAAATCTGGGCTCTGCACCAGAGGACCAGCTCCTCTTCCTTCGCACTCTCTTGGACTCGGTCCTGTGTTGGCTGCATCCTCAGACTGGGAACAAGATGGCTGTCGCAATTCCAAGCATCACCACCAACCACATCCACGTGCAGCAAAGGGGGTACGCTGATTTTTAAAAGTGAAGAGATCCTTTCCAGAAGCCCCCTCCCCACCACAGGCTTCCCCTCTGTTTTTGTTTTTTTGTTTTTTTAATATTTTATTTATTTATTTTTAGAGAGAGGGGAAGGGAGGGAGACAGAGAGGGAGAGAAACAGCAATGTATGGTTGCCTCTCACATGGCCCTCACCGGGGACCTGGCCTGCAACCCAGGCATGTGCCCTGACTGGGAATCGAACCGGGACCCTTTGGTTCCCAGCCCGCGCTCAATCCGCTGAGCTACACCAGCCAGGGCCCCTCTGGTTTTTCAGGCCAGACCTGCTTCATGTGTCCAAGCCCAAAGCATCACTCACAAGAGGCATGTGACCTCCACAGTGGACTTGGACCAAATGGGACTCACTCCTGGAATGGGCTGGGGTCAGCATTCCCTTAGTCACATGGGAAGGGAACCGCCTGAACAGAATCAGGGCTTTGACTACAAGGAAAAAAGATGAGGCATCACTGCTGCAGGAGCAACCAAATGTTTCAGCAACGATGGAGACACAAGACCAGGTGATGGTGTGCTGGAGGACACATGAACAGCAGAGAGGTAAACTTTGAGCTGTTTGTTAAATTGTAACTTAACAAAGTTGCATTCCAGTGAAGGCCTTGCTGGAGAAGATAGAAGGTGGGGAGCCCACGCTCAATGCCTCCGTCTCTCACCCCCATGCCCAATCTATTATGAATGTCACAGTGTCTATATTTTCAGTACCCTAGCTTTCTCTCCTTACCCACTGCCATGGCCCCAGTTCAGGTCTCACGACCTGCAGGCACTGTGACAACAGTGACCTAACTGGTGCCCAGGCTCTCTTCCTGCAATCCACATCTCTGCTGCGTTCATTCAGCCACACACCTTTACTGTGTAAGGAGCACTGCATACAGGCAGACACATCAGAAAGGGTCTCTGCTTTCACCTTTCTGATGAGCATCTCCTTGACTTTCTGAAACCCACATCAGACCAGGTCATCTCCCTGCTTGAAAGCCCCATGCTTTCAGGAAATCTGTCACCATGACCCTCAACACCCTCCACCTCGCCCAAGCCCCTTCCCCACCCCACCCCCAATAGTTACAGAACTACTTGCACTTCTCCCTAATGTGCCCTCCCTTTCGCGCCTCTATGCTTCTGCACATGCTGTCCCTTCTGCCTAGAATCCTCTCTCCATCTGGCATACAAGACAAGGTCTCCTATTACTCTTTCTCCGGCTCTCCTGCCCCACCTCCCACAACGCCCCCGCCCCGCACTTACACAAATATGGCACTCCAGAAATGTTTGCTGAAGGGAGGCAATTTCTTGGGTCGGACATTAGCCAGGGCCAGGACTTTCCTTCCAAACTTCTCCCCCTAGCACTCCTTAAGAAACGGAAAGGGAAATGGGACACCAGGGCTTAGTAATGTGAGGGTCTTGAACTTGCTCTAAGCAAGTAGGGTATTTCTCGAGTTTTATCTTTATATGTTATGCAAAAGTTGTATTCTATGCAGATTACACACAAATATTATTTCTCCCAAATTCAAATTAATAATCCAAAAAGATGTTCCTCCTTTACTCGTTAGGCTCTCAAATTAGCTGTTCCCCGCCCCCACCCGCCTCAGGGATCCTCAGCAAGACCTGGATGTTGTTCAAGTGCAAACCCTGTAGGAACAGCTGGGTTTCGCTCCCCCGGGAGCTGGAGAATGGCTGGGGCGGGGAGGGGGTCCAACAGTTAGAGGCTGGGCCCCGCCCCTTTCTTCCCCCCGCCTGCCGCGAGGGCGGAGTCGCTTGGGTCCCGCCCGCGGGGGCGGGGACGAAGTCTCAGCTGCCTGGCGCTGCCGCCTGGCTGGTTCCGGGTTGAGAGGCTGCACCGGGACCAGGGCAGTGACTGCTGAGCCGGCGGGGGTAAGGATACGCGCCGAGCCGGGTCTTGGGCCCGGGATCCGGCTGCCGAGCGTGCTTGCACCCCTTCTTTCCTCTGCCTCGCACAGCCGCGGCGCGGTTCCGCTTGGCTTCTCCCTCCCCTAGAATTCCGTGTCCCCAGTTTCTCCCCTCCCCCCATCGCACCCATCCCGGGATTCCAACCCCCCTCAAGGCCTCCGTCCCCCTCCTGGATTCCCTTCTCCAGCACCCATTTCTTCGGACTGTGCCTTCCCCTAGAACCTTCTTGCCAGGAGTCCCTTCCCTCAGACCCGCCCCCCCTCCCAGCACCCGTCGCTGCAGGTTACCCGTTGCCTTGAGACCACCTTCCTAAGCTCTCATCTCGGGTAGTCTCTACTCCTTACCCCTTCCTCGCGTTACCCGCCTCCCGGACCGCTCTCCTTCCTTCCGTAGCGCCTACTCCTTTCGCTCCCTGCCTGCTCCCGCACGCATCCTCCGTGCAGCCCCCCAACAACGCCGCGCTCTCTCGGCAGGCCCCCTGCATCTCAGGCCCCGGTTCCCGTCGCCCCCGGAGCCATGGCCTGCAGCCTCAAGGACGAGCTGCTCTGCTCCATCTGCCTGAGCATCTACCAGGACCCTGTAAGCCTGGGCTGCGAGCACTACTTCTGCCGCCGCTGCATCACCGAGCATTGGGTGCGGCAGGAGGCGCAGGGCGCCCGCGACTGCCCCGAGTGCCGGCGGACGTTCGCCGAGCCCGCGTTCGCCCCCAGCCTCAAGCTGGCCAACATCGTGGAGCGCTACAGCGCCTTTCCGCTGGACGCCATCCTCAATGCGCGCCGCGCGGCACGACCCTGCCAGGCGCACGACAAGGTCAAGCTCTTCTGCCTCACGGATCGAGCACTGCTCTGCTTCTTCTGCGACGAGCCCGCGCTGCATGAGCAGCACCAAGTCACCGGCATCGACGATGCCTTCGAGGAGTTGCAGGTGGGCAGCACGGCAGGCCCGGGACCGGGGGGCGGGGCCGGCCTGGGGGAGGGGTCAGAGCTGGCCCGCAGGCGGGGCCCAGTCAGAATTGTCTTGGGGCGGGGTCCCCGGCAGGGTTCTGGCCCTATCAGAATGAGTATGGGGCGGAGCCCGGGCTGGGCTGCGGTGAGGGGCGGGGCCTGGGGGCGGGGCCTGGGGTGGGGCCTGAGATGGACCCGAAGTTCGGGTAGGTCCTTGGTTGGGGAGAGGTCAGCAATGCAGTGGGGGAAGGACAAATGAGATCAGAACTGGACCAGGTACAGGTTGGGACAGCATTGGGGATGGGCTGAATCAGAGCTGGGCAAGGATAGGGCCACTGTCAAGTGTCATTAGGGGCTGGACCGGGAGACCAGGCCCACAGAAGAAGGGTTCAGGACAGTCTGCGACAGATACAGATTGGTATGGGAACATAGTCAGGGCTAGACATGGGATGGAACTGCCTCCCAGGATGGGCCAGGACTATGTGGAGTAGCTGAGCAGCAGGTGCGGAACCCAAAGGAGCCGGATTCAGTCAGGTGTGCATCAGGACCAAGGGGCACTGCCCGAAGGATTAAATCTGAGAGAGAGCCCAAATTAGAGTCAGCAAACTGCTGAGAGGGTAGGTCTGGGTGCCAACGGCTAGGCCGAGGTGTGTGAGGGGTTAAGGCTGGGGTCCAGTCCAGATACTGTAAGAACCATGTTGGGTTTGAGGACAGGACTTGAGGCCTCAGGGTTTAGAGAGTGAGGCCCTGAGGTAAGGTGACTTGAGAAGGCAGGGTGTGGACCTGTAGGAGTCTCCAGGGGCTTTTCGTGACCTCCTTGGCTCTGTCCCCCACATCAGGACCTTTGAGGACTAAACGAAACAGTATATGCACAGCAACCTGAGCATAGCCAGCCTAGGACTGTACGTGTTCTCCCTTAAACCTTCCCATTCTCACTAACCAATTTCCACTGAATTCTAAAAGCCCTGCTCAAACATTCTCTTTGTGTAAGCCTCCCCAAGATCCACTGGCAAAAAAATAAAATAAAATTGCATTGGAGCTGCATTTCCCCTAACATTCTCTGCTAATAGGTATGGTGTTTTAAAAAGTGAGAAAGCTATATTTGGGAAATATGGTATATTCTCTATCTATCCCTTGGAGGATTCTCAGTGTACATTTGCACGTTAAAGGCTTGGAGAAATCTTATAGCAAGAAACTCATTTTACTATATTTAATAAAATGATTCCCAAGCTTATTGGGGCCTGGAATCTTTTTTTCAAGTGAAATCATTTAAACCCAGCAGCCCCATGTCTCTGGTCTTGGCATTCCAGTCCAGCACACATTTCCCCAAGACCAGAGACTGTCTGTTATTCTTCTTAGCTGTGGCCCCAAAGCCTGGCACAGGGCCTGGCCAAAAGCACATGTCAGTGATGGTTGAATGAATGAATGACCAACCTTGGCCAGAGCTGGCCCAGACTTATGGAGACTTTGGAAGCCAAAGGTTTTTGACTGAAACATTTTATGAAAATGCAGTGGGTTAACTTGGGAGAGAGTGAGCTCTCTGAACCTCAAGATGCTTATGCAGGAGATAAGTAACTACTTTGTCCCATGTGGTAGGGAGTTTCCCCCCTTCTACATGATTTCCTACGAGTCAGCCAGCACCTAGCAGATGCTCATGGAGATGAGCGTTGGCCCCAGGAGAAATGGCCTCATGTTGACCATTACCCACTCTCTGTCCCTTTCATCCCAAAACCACGACTGGCTCTCTTCCAGTCTGGCTCTTTAAGGATAGAGAGCAAGGGCTGTGGGCTCTGAGAGCTTGTAAAAGGCTAGTATTGGCCCTCCACCTTCTTGTCCCAGGCACTGGGGTCCCTGTCTCCCCGTCTGTGAAGGCACACAAACTAGGGAGAGGAAAGAGCCTTTGACAGAATTGGGCGCAGGTTGTAAGAGTTTGAAGGGACTCTGTCTGAAACCATCTGTCCATCCTCTTCATTAATATAGCTGTGGAGGCTGAGGTCCAGACAGGTGATGTGACATACCCAAAGCCACACGACAGGTGAGAGATCTGGGCTAGAAAGCACAGCCAGACCTGGGCCAGATCCCTCCCCAGCTGCTCATCCCCCTCCCCCGCCCCCGTCTGACTTTCTAGTTGGAAAGTCTTCTCCATGAACCTTGGTTCCCCTTTCAGTAAGCCAGAAAATCAGAATTACTGTGTTTTGTTATTTTTGTAGTCCATTCTGTGTCCTGGGGAATACAGGAGAGATTGAACATACATTTTCTCCGGACGTTATTGAAACCCTTTTCATTTTTAGGTGAAATGACTACCACTCACTACCTTGTGCTTACTGTCCTGGGCTCAGACACACTTGCTTTGCAAACTTTCCTTCAACACTATCTGTGTAACTAGGCCAAGTCACTGCTTGTAAGCCTTGATGTTCCCGTCTGTAAAGTGGGGTCAAGATGATTCTTTCCTATGAGGATTTTCATGAGGCTAACCAGAGATGGACCTGCTTTTAGGGACACTGGGCACATGGTAGGGGCTGGGTCCGCACGCACTCCCATTCTTTCTCCTCCTACCTGTGAGAACTCATGTGCGCAGCTGGGGGAATGCCCAGACCTGCCTCTCTTGCCTGAGAAGGCCTGGCGTTGATGCCTCTTTGGGTTTGGCAAGAAGGTGACAGAGAAACATGCCTCCCTAGTGGAGAAGTAAGTTCCTGGGTGAGGTTCAAGCCACTCCCAACCTCTACCTGCATCTCTCTCCTGGTGGGGAAGCAGGGCTCATTAGCTATTTAGGCACGGGGAATGAGGCTAAGTCTGTCTACCATATCCCCTCCCCTCCGAGCTGCAGGCTCCTGGAGCCTGGGATTGGGCCCCTCTCCTAAAGATAACAGACTTAGACTTGCCAGGGCCTTGGAGATGGCCTGGTGCAACCTTCACTTAACAGATGGGGAATGGCAGAAGGGGGTGGGGGACTTTGCCCAAGGCCTCAAGGCCAGAGGAGGCTGGACATAGGCTCAGCCAGAGACCACCCCCATCACCCCGCCTAGCAGTTGGTCTGGAGCTTTAACATTTAATATAAATCCTGGAGGCAGCAGAGCGGAAAGGTTGAGAGCTCTCTGGCTGTGCATTCAGGCAGCTCCAATCCTGGTGCTGCCATTTTCTGGGTGTGTGACCTTAGAAAAGTTACTTATCCTCTGTGCGCCTTACATTCCTCATTGACAGCGTGGAGTGACGGGGTCGGATTAAATTAGAGGACATTTGCAAAACTCAATACTATACTTGGCACCTAGTAAGCACTCAATAAATAATAAGAGCTCTAGGATACCACATTGTACTCTGCACTATTGACATTTCGGGTCAGAGAAGACTTTGTTTTGTGCAAGGCAATCCTGCGCACTGTGTATTTAGCAGCATCCCCAGCCTCTCTCTACCCACCAAATGCCAGGAGCACCCCTCTCCCCAAGCTGTGACAACCCAACGTGTCTCTGGACTTCATCACGTGTGTCCCAGGGTCAAAATCACCCCTGGTTGAAAACCCAGGCCTGAAGAAGTCCTACTCAGCTTTCCAGGCTCAGCTCAGATGTCACCTGCTCCGTGAAGCTTTCCCTGACCTGCCAAGCAGAATTGCTTGGTAGTCTCCAGATTCTAATGCAGGGTCAGATTCTGGCATCAGCACTGAGAACTTGTGTGTCCTTGGTCAGGTTATTTCACTTCTCCAGGCTTCCACCTGCTCATCTATAACAGGGGTGAAAGACAGTGTAAAGGTGAGGGATGCTATGTCAAAAGTGCCTGATACTGCCCTGATTGGTGTGGCTCAGTTGGTTGGGCGTAGTCCTGCAAAGCGAAAGGTCACCAGTTCAATCCCTGGTCAGGGGACATGCCTGGGTTGCAGGTTTGGTCTGTGGGCAGGGCGCTTAAAAGAGGCAACCAACTGATGCTTCTCTCTGACATCGATGTTTCTATCCCTCTCTATCTCCCTCCCTTCCTCTCTCTCTAAAATAAATAAGTAAATAAAATCTGTTCTTAAAAAGTGCCTGATACTGTGCCTGGCACACAACAATTTTTAAATATCTTTTTTTTCTTTCGGATTATAGGATTAGCATAACCAACAGAGCCATATAATGTAAAAGTTAAAGTCTCCCAGTAGTCCCACCCCCTAGGAAAACTTGTTTCGAATTGCTTTCTAGTTCTACGGGATTTTTGTTGTGTCAATAGCACGTGAATGGAGGGGAGGGATACATTCTTTTTTTCTTTTTCTTTTTTTACTGCTGAGTACTAGATCACAGAGCAAAAGGGAGGGAGGGAACCCAATCTCAGCAGGGTTTGGGACTTCTCGGGCAGTACTTACTGAGTTCTAGTCTAATGTCTGGGGCTGTACTGAGCGCATTTATGGTATTACCTCATTTAATCTTCATAACGCCCTATCCAGTGGGCACTGTAATTTGATTCTTTTACAGATAAGTAAACAGAGGCTCAGGAATGCAGTGACTTGTTTGGTCGCCCAGCTAGTAAATGGCACAGGCAGGATTTGAAGCCAGTCCGACAGGGCCACTCATAGCCTTGGAGCTTCCTCCGAAGGCCGGGGAGTTGTCTCCCCACCGCCCCACCCCCTTCCTGCCTGTCTTTGTATTTCAAGTACTCAGCACACGGTCAGGCTAAGGACGCTGTCTGTACCAGCTGGTGCACCAAGGGCAGGTGGCTGGATGTGTCTTGGTCAGGCATGGTATCCGGCTCTCTGGCCAGCTCAGCTTCCTGACCTCCAGGGAGAGGATCGGGTTCAGCCCCAGCCGCCCCCTCCAGGCCTCACATGACCGCTGGAGCCTTTCCCAAGGCCTCCTTTGTGCCACAGGGGACAGCAGTATGTCAGCCTTGGAGGCGAGCCTTGGAAAACTTGGTGTAGGGATCCAGGGACACCAAGGCAGCCACATGGGAAGGAGCTTAAAAGGTTAGGGGACTGAGTTTGAATCCTGCCTCTGGCTTCTCCCACCTGAATGGAAGGTGATGCCTTCTCTGCACCCTTTCTCAATCTTGGAAATGGAAGTAGGAACAAGACTGCCCACTTAATGTATAAAGAGGGAGAGAGAGTTGCTGCCTATTTGAAGAAATGACCAATACAAAGGACAGGGAGGCAGCCAGGCTGCCTGTGTCCTGAGAAGCAGCTTCTGCCGTGACTTTTCTCAGGAGAGGGCAGGATTTCTGTGCAAGCAGCAGCCTCCGTGGGGGCGAGGCGGGTGGTGAGTCAAAGCCAGGGCTAGCTGTTGGCATCTATTTCCCTCGTCACAGGTGTCCTGTTCATCCAGGACACCTTGGCTAAGCACAGGCTACCGTGTAGAAACCTAGAGTTGAAGTTTATTTCATAGAGAGAAAAGGACCCGGTAGGGAGTGGCAACAACAGAAGTAATAACAACTCTAAAAAAGACACTGGCCGAGGTTTACTGGCTGCTTCTGCATGCCAGGTGCTGTTACGGGCATCGAATCCTCCTAGCAGCCCCGCCTCCCTTCCCTACTCCGAGCCGGACTGGGATCAGCGCCATTGCACAGATGGAGACGCTGAGGCTGAGTGGCCCAGTAACTTGCTCAAGATCACACTGCAAGTGCCAAGCAGAGCTGGGATGCAGGCTAGGGTCCGTCTGGCCGAGAACTCAGCCTCCCCACCAATATTCTAACTGCCTCAGGGAGCGTCCGAATGGGGAGGGAGCTCGGAAGCCATCCAGCTCCACCCTCTCCCCACTTTCCACGTGGGAAGTGGACACGCCCACAGTTAGACCGGAACCGGCTCTATGGACTCTCATCCAGTGGTGTTTCCGCAACGTCATTTACCTTCGGGACCTTGAGATCTGCTTGGACCCTGGGGTGGGCGTGGAGGACTTGGAGGTGGGTTCCATTTGGTATTCAGAGGTTCATTCAGTAATTTTTCCAGTTGACACCTTCTATAGACACTGAGGCCAAGGCCTGTGAGGGGCCCAGGAGAGAATGAGCGAGCCCCGGCCTTGCTGTGGCTCTCTGTCCCTCTCTCTCTTGATTAATCTTCACAGCAGCCCTATGAAGTGGGTCTCATTGCTCCATTTTCAAATGAGGAAACTGAGGCTCAGAAACTGTGCCTAAGTACAGCCACTAAGTGTCACTGAAGCTGGAGCTCGGACTCAGGTTATCTGAGTCTGACCAGGGAGGTGAGCACCTGTCCAGGTGGTTTGTTGTGGCTGGAGAGGCAGGTATATGGGAGGAGGCAAGAATGGGAGAGTGAGGTCTGACCAGCTCAAGAAGGACCTTGAATGTACCCCCCCCCCCAACCCAAGGAGCTTGGACTTGATCCTGGAGATGCTGGGGAGCCAGAAATGGGTCTGAGCAGGTATGTCTGGCCTGGTCTGATCTGCTCAGGGTGGACGGGTGGGACAGCCTGGAGGCTGGGGGAGCAGCCAGGATGTGTAGCCAGAGGCGGCAAAGCTCAGAGATAGGCAAGATATACAAGAGTTCGTATCTGTCGGGAGGAGCAAGAGCATCGGGAGTTCTGGGCATCGAAGAGGGGTTGGGAGGAAGGGAAAAAGGAGAGGCAAGTTCAGTTTGCCCTGTTAAGATTTCCAGCATCCTTGGGTCAGAGAAGGGAAGAGGGCCTTGAGCACCTCCGTCATGCCAGCACCATGCTGGGCCCTTTCTCAGGGGCCCATTTAATCCTCATCACAACCTCGCGGTAGCTGTTGTCCCCATTTGATGATAAGGCTCTGAGAGGTGGGCCCTGAGAAAGGAAAGAAGTGCCACTGGGATTTGAACCCAGACTTTTCTGATGCCAGAGTTCATGTCGTCTCCACTGGGCTGCACTGATCGGTGACAGGGCAGAGGGGAGTCCCTGAAGTCAAGGGAAGGTGGCTTCCTGAGGCAGCCTTGTCCTCTGGGCTGGGGGAGAGAGGGTGGCCTCTCAGGAGGGGAGGTCTGGATCTCCGTTCGCCCCACAGCTGCTGTCCCAGTCCTGGCCTCTCCAAAGCTGTGGGAGCCCCAGAGCCTCTCCGCTGGCATTTTTGTGTAACTGCTCAGGTCTGCACCAGCCCTGACTCTGTCCCCTCTCTGGAGGAAGGGGTGGAGAGCTGTGGCTCTGCCCTCTGCGGGTGCCTCCTCCTCTCCCCTCCTGCCCTGCCTCAGCTCTGATTGGCCCCTGCGGAGGCCAGCTCCCCCAGGCTGACATTCAAGGCCTTCTCCATGCCCCCAACGCTCACCTGAGCCAGCCTCATGGTCTTTTAGCTTGTGACTGCCCCTGGCCACATACTCGGCTCCAGCCATCCCTTACGGCCCCCATGTCCCTCACACGCCAGGTATGCCCCTGCCTGACTAGTTCTGTCCACCGAAATGCTTGGGCCCCACCCTGGAGACTAGAAGGAACCTGCCCACCTCTTTCCCTGACCCTTCCAACAAAAATAAACTCTCCTGGAAGCTCCCCAGGTCTGAGTGCCTACTTCACATGTAATTGTAATTACTGTGATGATAATGACAACAGCTAAGAGCGACAGAGCGCATCCTGGGCATCGTGGCAGGTCGTGAATTAGGTTGCCATGTAATCCGCACAACCCCGTGGGGCGTGCACTGTTATTAGCTGCGCTTCACAGGTTTGGAAGCCGAGGTGGAGGGAGGGGGTCACACACAGTCCGGTGGTGGCAGCCAGCTGGGCTGGTTCCTAGGTGGTCGCACCATGTTTATTCTGTTGTCCCACGGAGTCCTCATGTTCACGGTTCTGCCTCCCCAACCAACTGCAGCCTCCTCAAGGGCAAGGACTGTGTCTGTAGCCCCCGGAGTGGCTGGCCCAAAGCCTGACCACAGGTGACCAGGTATGATGCTGTGTTGAACTGAGTGGGAGACAGAGCAGCCAAGGGTTTCCGGCATGGATTTGGAGTCACTCAGAGCTCCTGGCGAGCTGTGTGACCTTAGGCCAGCTTCATGACCTCTCTGAGCCTCCATTTCTCCCTCTGTGAGATGGAGGTGATAAGGCACTAACCTCGTGAGCTTGCGAGAATTCGATAACATGACGCCTGCGAAATTCAAACCCCAATCACGCCACCTGCAGCCCTCTGGTCCTGAGCTCTGGCAGCGCCAGCATCCTTCCCCCAACTTCGCCCGTCACTTAGGAGTTTATCCGTAGCTTCATGTTTCCTGTCTGGCCTCTGCTAGGGCTGAATTACCTGGTTGGTTCTCCTGTGTCAATCCGTGTGGCTGTGGGCCATCCAGTCCCTTTTCTTGGACTTTAATTTCCTATTTTAGAAATCTAGAGCGTTGGACCAGATGGTCCCGGGAGCTCCTTCCTGCTCTGGCTGCCCGAGGATGCGGGGAGGCACCTGGACACAGCAAGGGGCGAGGACATGGAGAAGTGACTCAAAGCCTCACGTGGGACGTGATGACCACTCCGTCCCCTGAGCGCTCGGTGTATGCCACGCTCTGGCCTGTGAGGCTCCACAGTTTCTACTGTTACCTCATTTCACCCTCCCAACCCTAGGAGGTATTGTTGTCCCCACTTCACAGATGAGGGACTGGGGCACAGAGAGTCAGGGTACATGCCAAGGTCACACAGCGAGCCTGTGGCAGAGCCAGCCTCCTGACCAGGTCTGATCCCAGGCCTGGAAGGAGCCGAGGAAAGGGGGTGGGGAGGGGGTGGAGGCAAAGCTCAGGCTGCCTCCTAGTCCTGCCCTGTGAGCTCCAGGGTTTGATTTTCCTAAGTTAGCTGTTCTCTCGATCTGGGTAGCCGTCCTGGGGTGAGCTGCCTGCCTGGGGCCCTCTCTCCCCTCCCACCCTTCTGGAGGTGGGTTCAGACCTGCGCAGCCTCTTCCCTGGACAGATTCATACCGAAGTCACTCTGTGCCTGGCCCTGTCCTAGGTACTGAGAGTGACAATCGGTCCGATGCAGTCCCTGCCCTGGAGAGCCCACAGTCTCGTGGGGGAGATTGACAGGTACCTTTGTCATGGACATGCCACGTGTGCCACGTGGTGCCAGCGAAGGAGTGTCGGGGACAGTGCGGACAGTTTGCGATGCTTCTCAGTGGAGGTGACGTTTACTCGAGGTCTTAAGAGATGAGTATGAGTCTAATAAGTGAGAACAACGTGAGAGAGCACTGCAGACAGGGAACAACAGGCGCAAACACCGGGAGGACAGCATGTACGGCGCTTAGTGCATCTAACGCGGCACCGTCCGGGAGAGTTTCTAGAAGACGGAAGTGTCATGCATCTGTGCTGTTTGATACAGAAGCCACCAGTTACATGTGGCTTTTGAGCACTTGAAATGTGCACTCCAGTGCAACCAGTGCAACTGAGGAACATAATTTTTAATTTTATTTCGTTTTGATTTTGTTTTAATTTAAACAGACACATGTGGCTAGTGGCTACCATATCGCACAGTGCAGGTCTAGACCAAGAGCTAAGGCTGGGACAGAAATCTGGGGCCGGTGGTAAAGAGCCTTCAATAGCTTGTTCCGATTTGTGCCATCCTTCCCAGACAGTGTGGGAATCTTGCAGAAGGTGTGGGGGGAGAAACATGGACACATCTGCCCTTTACAACGATCACTCCAGCTGGTGGCATGGGGCAGGGCGGGGGGCGGGGTGGCACTTGGAGAGTGCAGGGGCAGGGAGGGGCCACAGCCCAGGAGTCTGGAGTGGGGCTGAGCGGGGGGGCGATGGCCGAAAGTATGGAGAGGCGGGAACAAATTTCACGGCAAACTGAAGACTGGATTGATAGGTGAACAGTGTCAAAGATGACTACCCAACTTCTGGTTTCACTGGCTGTAGGGGGTGGGGTGCCCTTCTCTGAGACAGGAAACGTGGGGGGGAGTAGGTTGGGGTCCCCTAATATTGCAGCTCCAGCATTCACTGTGATGTTAATATCTGTGTCGCTGCCTTCGCCCCAACTCATCTGCACCCCTCCTGAGGCATCATGGGTTGGAACTTGTCCCTCATCACTCTCCCTGTCGCTGACACAGCGCCATGTGGGGCCCCATTCGATTGCTGCTGGGGTCCAAGACGAAGGGACAGGCCTGCTGTCCCTATTCCCTGGCCATGAAAGTAGGAAGGAATGTGTCCAAGCCCCTCAGGGGCCCTGTTCAGAGCACAGCCCCCAGGGCAGTTTCTCAGACTCTGAAGGGTGGCCTGGGTGGCTGAGTCCTTTGTGGACCCATGAGGACCACCAGTGAGAAGGACCACAGCACTAGGCCCACCTCCTCAAACACGTGCCTCTGCCAGACCTTGCCCCGAGCTGGACATGCCCAAGGCCCTCAGGGAGGGCCTGCGGAGCAGTTACCATGCACTCTTACGAGATCCATCTGCTCCAGCGACTCAGACGCACAGGAATCAATTAGGAATGACTTTCAGCTGTTAGTAATCCAGACCTGACTAAAAGGAGCTGAAATTAGGTGGGGGTGTATTTCTCCTCCATGTAAAAAAGTAAATCTAAAGGAAAGGACCCCAGGCAGTGGTGTGCTGGAGCCAGTTTGCACCGGTTCCCGAGAGCTGACCGAGCAAACCTCCGCAGCCCCGTGGTGTCCTGTGGCCTCTCATTCATAGCTTGAAACCGGCTTGGGTGGGAGCAGTCACATCACAGAAACTGGAGAACCCTGTAAACTGGGGCTTTTTCCACCCCCAGAGGGAGCTGAAGGAGCAGCTTCAGGCCCTTCAGGACAGCGAGCGGGAGCACACAGAGGCGCTGCAGCTGCTCAAGCGACAGCTGGCGGAGACCAAGGTGAGCCAAGCCTGGGCACCGAGGTGGAGCCGCCAGATGGAGCGGGGTTCCGTGGGGGCGGAGCCAGCAGGGAATGTGAGGGGCAGGGGCTTGGGCCTGCTGGGGGGCGGGGCTTTGAGGGGCCAACCTCCAAGTGGAAGGGCCAGGGCTGTGGGGGGTGAAACCGAGGTTGAGGTTTCAGCAAAGATAAACGGGGGTGGGACTCACTCCAGGGTGACTGAGGGCAAGGATTTGGTTTAGTGCCTGGGATGGGGTGGGGGGGGGCGTCCTCTAATCCCTGTTTTGGGTGGAAGTTGACGGGAAAACCCTGGCTCCCTGCAGGGGTCTTTTCCCCTCTTGCATTATTAAACACATCTTCCCTTGAAGCTCTGGCCATGGGGTTATGGACTCTGAAAAACGGTCAAACCCTGCAGTCTCTAGTTACCGTGGTTTAAAAAGAAAAGCCTTTTTTCTTGACCTAAGAGGAGGGCCATGAATTCTGACACAGCCACTCACTCACTGTATGACTTGCAGTAAGCTGCATACTTTTTGGAGTTCCCATCTGTACAGTGGGGACTCTGCCAGGCTCCTCGCAGCTCACTGCTGGATCCTAGCACAGGTCTAAGGCGCTCCCTCTAAGTTCCCCTCACACATAGCTCGCTAACTAGGCAAGACTTGCTTTGATTTCTGCCCCATCTTTCTGGGACGCAGAACTGGGGACCCAGGCCCAGCTGCTAAGCTCTCGGGCAATTGCATACTGGCTCCACTTCATGGGCAGGAGTGCCATGGCCAGCCACAGCTGGAGCGGGCCTGGGGAGGCCACCCTGGGGCACTGAGAGGCCGTTGGAGATCCAGATCTGTGCCCCAGCTTGGCAGCCTGCTGTGGGGTCTCACACATTTCTTCAGAGAACATTCCAGAGGGGCCCTCTGGGCAGGACCCCTCTGCAGGCAACAGATGAGAAACAGCGCCAGGACTCTGGCCTGTCTGCTTCTCACAGCCTCAGTTTCCCCATCTGCCTGGGGATTCTATACCTTCCTCGAAAAGAGAAGCAAATGGAAGCCTCTGTCTGGATGAGGTGGGAATATTATGGTCTGTTTCTTCTCCCCAGCATTCTCCTTTTTCATCCCCCTCATTGTTTTTCTCCACTGACCTCTTCCTCCTCTGATTTCCTGTCCATCTGTCTACCTCTGGGGGGTCCTGTGGGGCCACCTTCCCCTCCAGCTCCCCCAGCCCTGCTTCCTGTCTGGACTAGGGTGTTTATACAAGAAATGCCTATGGATGCTTTGAGGTCATATTTCACCTGGTGCCTGACTCGGCTTTCCTGCGGCGCCTGCCCCCCCAGTGGCCCAGCCCGAGGGTCTGTCTGACCTCCCCAGGCCCAGTGTTTTCCTTGGTTGGCTCTGACTGAGTGACGCATTCTTGGCAGGGTGTTTTCCTGAAAGGGCCCCAGCTCCTCCAAGCCCCAGCGTGTTCCCGGGGAGGTGGTGGGCTTGGGCAGGGCCTTCTTTCCCAGCCATAGCACCAAAGGCACTGGGAGCGAGGCGGGGGTGGCTCTGCCATAGAAAGAACTGACACACCCGCGAGGACAAGCCTTTCTCTGCTAGGAACTGTTCTCCATGCATTGTCTCTCCAAGCCCCACAGCACACCGCCTCCCCGAGAGCAGGACTCCCCAGGCCTACCACCGTACTTCCCACACAGTCAGGAGTTGTCAAACAAATGAGTGGGGCGGGCAGGAACATCCTTTGAGGTAGAAACGATTTTATCAGCAAGGAGACTGAGACACGGAGAGGTTGAGGGGCTGGCCTGGGGCCCCAGAGCTCTTAAGTGGCCAACTGGGAGCTTAGTTTCCAACTCTGTCAGAACCTAGTGCTTTTCCCAGCCTCGTGCTGGGATGGCCTCGGCCAGATCCCTGGCTTTGTGATCAGCAAACCAGGTAGTTCAGGAGACTTGCTTGGGTCTCCTACGGTGGCTGTCACCCAGATGTTCAACTTCTGAGCTGCCTCTCCCACTTTCCCTATCCATCCTCTCTTGTCCTAGAGAACCCTGGGCTCCCACCCTAGAAATAAGATGGCGTTTGCACCCACCTTTGTAGAGTAGTCTAGGGCAAGACCCTTCACTCCTTCACCTCTCAGCAGGTACTGACCGCTACCAGCCTTGTGTCAGGCCCTGGGGTGGACGGGGGGTGACGGGGGTTGAGGGTAGAGCTGAGGAAGACATCGTTACCATAGGGCAGGGGGTTGGTCTCCTAGCTGGGAGCCACATGAACCGTGGGGCAGTGCATTAAGTATTTATCAAATGCTCTGGGAACCTTTAACTAACTGCGTAAAGGAAGGTGTCACAGAGGAGATAGCTTTGAATAAACGATTGTTGGGGTGTCCATTCTAGGCAGGTAGAATTGAAATGCAGTGGCACTAGAGAGGTAAGCTAGGATTAATTAAGGACTTCGAGTGCCAGGCTAAGGAATTTGGAGTTTAACTAGTCATCAAGAAGCCAAGAAATGTCCCCAAACGCAGAATTGGCTGTGACCCAGTTTACGCATTAGAAGGATCACTCTGGCAGTGAGTTTGTTGGCCAAGACACAGAGTTGACTTTGGACCCAGTGATTTGGAGGGCCTGCGGTATCCCAGGGTTATGTGTGGAAGAGGCAGATAGAAAGATGTGTGTGTGCGCAGATGCGGAAGGCCAGCGATAAGGACAGGGAGCCAAATTGCTTTGCTATCCTCAAAGCAAGGAGAGCCGGAGGTGAGAGAGGACACGTGGGATGAGAATGGAGGAGCTGGCCCGGACACGCACCCTGAGAAACTTGGGTGGCAGAGAGGGAGCCGCCACAGAGGTGGGAGGTAAACCAGAACTTTCCATTAGTAGAGGGGGCCCAGTGGGCCAAAGGCTGCTGCAGAGTGGTTGGGGAGGAAGTGGTTCAGGAGGAAGTAGAAGGGGCGGCCATGGGATCGGGGGGCCTTTGGAGGGCAGCGACAGATGGTGCAGGAAGGGCAGGCTCCTGCCACTGCAGAAGCCTCTACCCTCCCTGAGTGAGGGGCTCAGGAAGGCCACGGGCAGCCTGGTTGTTCTTCCCCAGCCTCCCCCCCCAACCCTTTGTCTGCCCAGCGCTCTGGGTGGGCATGCGCAGGGAGGCTGGCCCACTGCCAGCAGTTCTTCCTGTAGGCCGGCAGCCCAGAGAGGGAGGGAACTGGCCCTAATTGAGCCTCTGTGGAGCCTCCCACAGAGCCCTGGACACTGCACACCGCAGGACGCCTGACTCTGTGAACTCCCAGCCAGAATCCCACAAAGTGAAATTGCAGAGGCAGGCCCCACACGCTGCTGCGGCCGGGCCGCCTGCCCGCGCCCTGTGTGTGTCATCCCGACTCGCGCTGGCCCCTCTTCCTGTTTCCCTCGCCCGCGGTTGACATCCCGCTCATCTTCCAGGCTGCAGCTCAGAAGCCAACTCTCAGTGAAGACTTCTAGGATGTGTTAGAACTGATGCCTTTTTAATAAGCTGGCCCTTTCTCTGAACCTCGAACAATGCCACGCATGTGGTGAACGCTCCCTCGCTTAATCCACACCATAACCCTGCAGTGTGGTTGTGTTCCCTCTTTCACAGATAAGAGAACTGAGGCTCAGACATCAGGCAGCTGAGGTTGCCATGCTGCAGATGCAGAGCTAGCGTGCTTCCCTGGCCTGCTGAGCACAGAAGCCTGTGCCCGGCCCCGCTCTTGCTTGGCCAGTGGGTCTCGGGTGGTGGGACAGACGGGGCAACCGACCACCAAGGGTTGCCCAGCGTATTGCCGTTTCTACAGCTTCTGACATCTGTCATCTATTTGTCATCTTTCTTTGAGCCCATGAGTGATTTTGTTAAAAAGTAAAGACTTAACTGTATCCCAGGTTGAACTCCAAATCTTCTCCCTGCCCTCCCCGCCCCCCCAGCTTCGGCTTCCCATCCCTCTGACCCCTAAGCCAGAAATCTGGGCATCATCCTCACTCTTTCCTCACTGCAGCCTGCCAGTTGCTTACCAGGGCCAAAGATGCCTTTGACACCCTAAATGTCTTTCAAGACATGTCCCTTTGCTGATTCTGTCATTCATGCCTCATTGTCTCACCTGGACCACCCCATTAGTTCTCTAACGGGGCGCACAGAGCCATCGGCTGCGCCAGGCCGCGTGGGTCATTTCATACCACCATACTTTCCCCTGCGCCATTCCCCCCGCCTAGCATGTCCTCTCCCCCTTTCCTCTCTACATGCAAGGCTCTCAGTGTCCTCCTCTCACCCAGGGGTCACCCCCTCTGCTCTCCCTAACATAACCCTGATGACTGTCCCCACAGTCTTCCACCAAAAGCCTGCGGACCACCATCGGCGAGGCCTTCGAGCGGCTGCACCGGCTGCTGCGGGAGCGGCAGAAGGCCATGCTGGAGGAGCTGGAGGCCGACACGGCGCGCACACTGACCGACATCGAGCAGAAAGTCCAGCGCTACAGCCAGCAGCTGCGCAAGGTGCAGGAAGGGGCGCAGATCCTGCAGGAGCGGCTGGCCGAAACTGACCGACACACTTTCCTGGCCGGGGTGGCCTCACTATCAGAGAGGTACGTGCCCACCTGTCGGGGACCTTCCCCAGCTGGGTATCCCCTCCCCAGCCCAGGCAGGGTGGTGGGAATGGGGCGGGTGGCGCGGTTAGCAGAGAATTCATTCATTCAAATTTTTATCAAATATAATGGACATCTGCCGCATGCCAGACCCTATGCTGAAGACTTTATGTATTTATATATACATAGTATAGTATATTACCTGTGTTACAATATATGTGTTACAGTACACATTTATGTATTATTTATAACATCGACACTATATCATAGCCCCCCAAAGGCAGTTGCCACCATCATCCGCATCACACATGCAGACACTGAGGCACAGAGAAGCTACATCAGTGGGCTAAGGCTCCTCGTGTGGTAAGCTGGGAGAGCCAGGATTCAACCCCAGGTCTCTCTGGTCCCACAGCCACCTTTAATGACAGTCACACTTAATCATGGGTTTGTCGATGCTCCATACTGATAACTACCATCGTGTGTTTGGTGTTGACCCTGGCTAAGCATGGCATTAAACATTTTGTGTATGTTATGCCATGTAATCCGTACAGCCTAGAAGGCAGGTGCTACCGCAGTGCCCATTTTAAAGATGAGGAAACTGAGGCCGACAGCTAAGAGGTAGAAAGTGGTAAAGCAGGCACTTGACTCTGGGTCTGGCAGACTTCACACACGTTGGCTACCGTGAAGGTGGCTGGCTGTAGGGCCCCAGTGCTGGGACAGGAATCCAGCCCCCAGTGCAACCTGCTCTCCCGCTCTCCTTCCAGGCTCAAAGGCAAAATCCATGAGACCAATCTGACATATGAAGACTTTCCAACCTCCAAGTACACAGGCCCCCTGCAGTACACCATCTGGAAGTCCCTGTTTCAGGACATCCACCCAGGTAAGGCCCTGTTTGCTCTCAACGAGTGCACCCAGGGAGAAGCAAGGATTATCATGGGCTGTGGCCAGATGGGGCACATCCCAGCCCAGCCCTCTTCTCTAAACACAGCAAGGGGGCAGGACAAAGGGGCGAAAAGAGGGCTTGCTGAACTCCCACTGTGTTCTGGAGCCTCTGCTGAGCACATATACAATCGCTCAGCTCAAGGAATCCTCATACAAGCCCAGGAGGTTTTCCAGATGAAGAGACCGAGGCCCTGGGCAGTTCATAATATAAAGCCCCTACCTCACACCAGGCTCTGCTCTAGGTGCTAGAGGTATAGCAGTGAGCAAAACAGGCAAAAATCTCTGCCCTCGAGGATCTTATGGTGTAAGAGAGAAAGAAACAAAAGTAAATAAGTAAAATGCAGAGTTTATTAGGTAACGATAAAGGATAAGGAATGAGGCTCAAGGATGCCGAGGTGGGATAGAGATTTTAGATCAGGGATCCAGTTAGAAGACCACACTGAGAAGGAGGCATGGGAGTAAAGACCCAAAGGAAGGAGAGGGAGCCATCCCAGGGAAGAGTGTTCCTGGCAACAGGAATAGCATGTGCAAAGGCCCTGAGGCGAGAGCAAGCCTGGAGTGTCCAAAAAACAGTGAAGAGGCTGGAGTGGCAATGAGAGAGAAGGGAAGTTGATGTGAGGAGGTGAGGGACGGATCCATGGCCAGACCATGAGGGCCTGTAGGCCAGTGTGAGAACTTTAAATTTTATGCTGAGTGAGAGGGGAGTCATTGGAGGGTTGGGGCAGTGAAGTGACTTGAGCTGGACGGAGTTTGTAAAGGATTTCTCTGGCTGCGGGGTTGAGAACAGACTGAAGAGGGTGAAGGAGGGAGGCTGGGAAAGGGGTTAGGAGACTGCTGCCGTGATCCAGGTGAGAGCTGTTGGCAGCTTGGAGCAGGGCGGCGACAGCGCTGGTGCTGAGGAGTGATCGGATTTAGGGCCTACTTTGAAGGGAGAGCCAACAGGATTTGCTACTGGATTGGATCTCATGTGTGAGAGAAAGATGAGGCAGCTGGCGACAGTTTTGGCAGAGGTGACTGAAGGATGGGATTGAGGTTCGCGGTGCCAATTAGGTACCATCAGCAGTCGTCTCAGTGCTGATGTGGAGGAGGCGGTTGTCATGGCAAGTCTGCAGTCCAGGAGAAAGGTCATGGCCAGCATCCTCAGCATGGGGACCATGTTGGATGAGCCTGGATGAGATCACCTAGGAAGTGAGGGTAGGTGGAAGAGAGAGGGGGCTACTCTAATATCTGGAGCCCTGAGACATTCCGGGACAGGAGGGAGGCCTGGCCAAGGAGACAGAGAAGGAGCCTCCAGAGAACTAGGAGGGAACCCCAGGTTGTCCTGGAGGCCGAGCAGAGAAAGTGTGTCCAGCAGGAGAGCGGCTGGTGGTGGCAAAGCCTGCTAGGCCAAGGGTGGGAGAACCCGAAACTGACTGTTCTCCAGGTCTAGTGACATGGCAGTCTTTGCTGACTTTAACCAGAGCTATTTCGGTGGAGCCGTAGGGGCAAAGAGCCCGACTGGAGGTCGTCCAAGAGAGATGGGAGAAGAGGAAGTGGAGACTGTGTGGGGACAACGCTCTCAAGGAGTTTTCTTTAAGGGAAGGAGAGGCAGTGTGGCAGCAGCTGTTTGTTTAAGACAGAAGAAGTAACAGCGTGTATGTGGGATGATGGGAAGGACCCAGGAGGAGAAGGCAGAATTGAAGGTGACAGAGGGAGAGAGTTTCTGGAGTGGCGGCCAAGGAACGGGACCTGCTGGGAGCCCAGAGAAGGCAGGATAACAGGCACCCAGAGGGGCCATGTGGGGCTCGTAGGAGTCCTCTGCTGAAGGCGTCACCTCCCGCAGTGAGGCAGGGAGCCACGCCATCGCCGGAGATGAGCATAGGCACGAGGAGGTAACGGAGGTTTGCCGAGAGGGGAGAAGGTCTGAACAGCTTCCCAGCAGAGTTAGCAGACCCTGGGGCTCAATGCCTTCCCGAAATCACACAGCCCAGGGGGCCGCAGATTCCAGCCTTTTGACAGCAGAGAACTGTGTGTGTTCCTGAGTCTGGCACCATGTCCTTTACTGGCGAGACACGGATATAGCAGGGAGTTCTCCCTGAGAGGCAGGCACTATTACTATCCTCAGTTTTTCAGGTGAGGAAACTGAGGCACAGAGCTATCAGGAACTTGTCCATGGTCACAACCATGTCCAGCAAGACAAAGACTATGTATGAAAGGGACTTACACAGTGCTGTGGGAGCCCAGAGAGCCCAATGGGGTGCTCTGGATGGAGCGGTGGGAGGGGGAAAGTCAGGGGATGTTGAACATCACTGAATAGATAATGTTTGAACTGAGTGCCAAAAGCTGAGGGCTTTGCCACGCAGGGAAGGACGGGGCCTGGAAGTATCTCCAGACAGTCCCTGGTGGGGAGGGCATGGGCACCAGTGACCCCAGGGTGTTCACAACTGGGCCTCCTGGGTAGGGATGGAGAGGGGCTGAGGCCAATCACCAAGCACATAAATGCCAGAGGTGGGGCTCCCCTGAAGGTGACGGAAGGCCTCATTTGATGTGCCATTACTGATTTTCCAGAAGTGAAGAGACACTTCTAGTGCTCCATGCTGTTGTTCAGAAAGGGGGCAGTAGTTGGGGAAAGGCCCGTTTCCCAGCAGACAGGGTGGGACTCTGGGTTATCCTCCTGGGCCTGGGGTCTCTGTGTGCTCCGACCCTTGGAGGGACCTCCACAGTGGGACCCAGCCGGATGAGGGCCACTCATGGCTGAAGGAGCATAATGCAAGGAGGCACGAAGTATGTCCAAGGGTCCTGTTCCCTCCCCAGCCACTGACCCAAGGAGGCCCCTCAGGTAGAGGGTCTCAGAGCTCTTTGTCTCAGCTGCCACCTGTTGCATCCCTGTCACAGCTCACAGAGCCAATCCAGGCATCTCAGCCTGATGAGCCCTGTGAGCCACATTCTCCCTCCTCCATACTTTTACACATGCTGCTCCCTTTGCCTGGAACCCTCTACACAAACCTCAGTCATTGATGCCTACCTCCTACCTCCTTTACATCTTAGTTTATAAACACCCCCTCTGGGAAGCCTTCCTGGATTTCTCCAGGTGGCCCTAGGCTTTCCTGGTCTCACTGTTTTGTCACTGTCTTGGTGGCTGTCTCCTTCACTAGACTGTGAGCTCCGAGTGGTCAGGAGCTGGGTCTGATTCATCACTACATATCCCCAGCAGCCAACACAGTAACTGTCTGTGGATGAATGGATAAAAACATGAGCCTTCGTCTCAGTTCTGCAGTTAGAATAGTAACTGGCATAAAGTCGGTACTTAATAAATATTTGTTGACTGAAGGAACTTGCCACACCTTCTTAAACAAATTGATTCCTTCCTTCGAGCCTCTGCCCTCCTCTGTGAAACAGGGATGCTTGTGTTCCCATCTCGACTCCCTCACAAGAGAGCTCATGGATGTGGGAACTCACTGCTTGCCCCAGAGCGGGTTTCTCGGCCTCAGCACTACTGACATTTGGCCTGGATAAGGCCTTGTGGGGGGCTGTTCTGTGCATGGTAGGACATTCGGCAGCATCCCTGGTCTCTATGCAACTAGATGCTGCACCCTCCCTCTCCCCAAAGTGCCCGAGGTGCCCTGCGAGGCAGATCTCCCCAGGTGAGAGCCACTGCCCCAGGGAGAGTTCCCCATGGGCAAGCGGCGGAGGGAGCAGAGTAACGTGTACCCCGAACATCCTGCCAGAACAGAGGCCCTGGGGAGTTCAGAGAACAGTGATCTGGTTAGCGAGGCCCCTTCTTTTGTCTGTAGGGCCTGTGAAGTCATCTGGCTCCTCTGCCAGCACCGAGGCCCTTTCTGTCCAGATGGGAGGGGCAGGCGCCCCCAGGGACCTAGCCCGTGGATTCTCGAGGCTTCCTACATGCCCCCTTTGCAGCTCAGGCTTGCCGTTGGCTTATCTGAGAGCTCTAACTAGCACCTGTCACCACACCCCAAGCCCTCACCCCCAGCTCTGGAACCTCTCCTACCACCCACCCCTCGTCCCACCCCTCAGCTGACATTGGAAACCCTCCTCCAGCTGCCTGGCCTGATTGTCCCAGCTCTCGGGCATCAAATTCTTCCCCAATCAGGCCAGGTGGCCATTGTCCCAAGGACACTAGACACTACTCCCCTTTTTCCTACCACCTCCCTCTCCTGGCCTGTTCTCAGCTACCCCTGCTTATCTGAATCCAGTCATGGGTTCCGTCATGTTCACTGCCCACCTAGGTGTGCGACCAGGGCCAATGGCTGCCCTCCCTGAGCCTGTTTCTTCATCTGTGAAACAGGGATTGGGAAAGTGTGACTTACCTCCCAGGGTAGGCGTGAGAGTTAAACAAAACCATTTATTTGTGATAATAACCTGGAACTTAGTGAGTACTTGATACCTGCTTGTCATTATTGCTGCGAATGTCAGATGGGTCCTCAGTCTTGCCGAACAGGCTTTCTGGGGCCACAGAAAGGACAGAGCATGTGAGAAAAGACCTTAACTCATGTTCCAGTGCTAGTTCCACCCCCAGGGACAACCTGAGCAAGCCACTGAACTTAGAGAAGTCTCCTTGGAGCCTCAGTTTCTACTTCTGAAAAATGGGTGTGGTAGTTTGGGCTCTTGGGGCTTCTGGGTATCTGGCGGGCTAGTGGGTAGGAAAATGTTTTTCAAATGCCAGCACTGTGCAGCTGAGGGCCTGAGCGGATGCGAGGCCGGAGGGACCAGAGTTTTTAAAGGACTGGCCAGAGGAATGAGCTGATGGTGCCTCCCGTCCTGTCAGGCCCGAGCATGCGCAAAGCCACAGTCCTTGAAAACAAAGAGGCGCAAGATACTCACTGCCAAGCGACGGTGCTGGACTGTGGGGCTTCTGTGCTACTTGGACTGCTGTAGCTCCCTTGTCGTGTGCTTAATGATGGCCCGGAGACATTTCCCGGGGCCTCCACAGTCCATGCTCCTTCCCAAATGCCTTTGACCTCGAGGTCTCAGAGGGGCTTAAATGAACCAAGAACCCTCCTGGAGACCAGAGGGGCGGCCTGCTTTTTGTTTTTATAAAAGTGTCTTGGGACCTAGGAAAGAGCTCTGACCTGTAAAGTAGTAAACCCCAGGGGACTGGATTTGTTTCCCTGGGTCTATCATCTCTCCTGAGGATAAAGGATGCATGGAGGGGTTGCCTGACTTCTAGAACAGAGAAAGGGTGTCGCATGTCCACTTCTGGGTCTCTCTCCGATCTGAAAGCTGTTAACTCCTGTCAGCCCGAGCCTCAGGGAGGGTAAGAGAGCGGCCAGAAGACAGGACCCTCTGTTTATGAGGTGGGAGGCCCTAGAGGTGGCCCTCAGCCCACCCTGTGGGATAAAAGCCTTCCGAGAGTCAGGCCACGCCTTCTGCCTAACAAGAACACTAGGCCCCGCCCTGGTCCCGCCCCCGTAATCCGGACTCCCTCCCCCACCCCTAGTCCCACCTCCACTGCCAGCAATACCCAAAGAACAGCAGACTCAGCCCCTAGGCCCACCTAAGGAATGGTGGGCCCTGCCCTCATCCAGTCCCCTGGACTTCTGTGCCTAGGACCTGGCACTCAGTGCAGGATTTCCTCCTCCTCGTTGGCTCACCGGTATCGGCCCAATCTCAGAACCACTGGCAGCCCACTTGGCTGCCTCCTAGAGTGGCCTCCCTACTCGCAGCGGCACCGGAAGTGGCCTGCGCTGTTCTACAGCGGCTTAAGAGTCTGGGGCTGAGCCCTCCTGCCCGTGTGCTGGTCTCCCCCTGGTCGCAATTTTGCTGGTCTCCTCCAATCATCCTGGGCACCTCAGATAAAAGGCCCAGGTGCCTGCGGGGCACTCAGCTGCTGCTGCCCACCCCAGGGCATTGTGCCTGCACTGACCCCGTGCTGCAGACACCTGAGTGTGACCCACATCCCACAGCCAGGACAAGTGGCCCCATCTGTGTCTGATTAGATTCTTCTTCCCTTATCTCCTCCCCCTCAACACACACACACACACACACACACACACACACTCTTACTATACCCCTCTCCACCTCTTGACCCCACTGTGGGGATTCTCACATTCCCTGTGACAGGAGCCTTCTAGTTCTGACAGGCCTCAGACAGGGTGACACATTCATACCCGGATTCAGTGCCTTCCTTCTCGAGGCTCCCCCTCTCCAATATCCCAGGACAGAGAATCACGTTTCCATTGACCCCTCTGTGCGCAGGGCTGATTGTTTCCATACAGCCCTCTGAATACTAAGAACAGGAAAGGAAAGTGTAAAACGCAAAACTAAATTTATTCCCGACAGCCCTGACTGGTGTGGCTCGGTTGGGCATTGTTCCTCAAAGCGAAAGGTCGCTGGTTCGATCCCTGGTCGGGGATCATCGATGTTTCTTTCCCCTTCTTTCTACCTCCCCTCCCCTCTCTCTAAAAATAAATAAAATCTTTAAGAAAAATGTACTCCTGGCAGAGCTCATGGAAGGAGCTCGCTGTGTCAGACCGGCAGCTTTGTCAGTGGTGCATGGACAGAAGCCGAGTTCAGGGCTGTCTGTTGCTCCATGCTGGGGACCGTTGCCACCACTGAGGCATTTTATTTCTGTGCATGTACACGGCCAACAGGAGCGACTGAAGTAGGGGTCATGCTCCAGCCAAGTGTAACCATACCCTGTTCACTGTTAAGGAAAGTGCCAGGAAGCTGCATGAAGTCCTTTCTTGACTCCAAAAAAGTGGTGATAGGATTTCTTCTTCCTACCTTTCCTCCCCTCTGTCTTGCTCTGTCCTGGAAATGATCATCCGCACGAAGGAGGATCGCTTCCATGTTCCCCCTTCTTCCGGCTGGGCATCAGCTCCCTCGGGGAGGAAAGAGTAAACAGACAAGAGTTCATGGGACTTTGAGAGCCAAACCTACTAAGCCAGTGTGGCCAGCCCAGAGGCAGGTGACCCGGCCCGTGCTGCCTGCCCAAAGAGCAACACAAATTGGGTCAGTCTGATCTGGTGAGCCTTTCCAGAAATCTGCCACGTGCACTGGGCACATGAGGGAGAGGCAGGTTGGATAGTACACAGTCCTTCCCTCCTGGGAAGGTATGGGCGCAGAAGACTGTACCCTATACTGGGAGAGGCACAAACAAAATGAAAGCATCTCAGAGGAAAGAGTGAGCACACCTGCTGGGTAACCAGGAAGGCTTCCCAGAGGACCAGCCTTGGAATTGAGCCTTGCGGGGAGTGATTACAATAAGCAGAGAGGAGGTGGTAGGGAACAGTCTGAGTGAAGGCCGTGGGCCTGAGCAGGACGGAGACAGCAACTGAGCGGGAGACTCGGCGAGAGGGCTGGGCTGGGCTGCGCCTGGCCGTGATTGGTCCTGGCTCTGCCAGTGTTTGCTGAGTTACCCGAGACCAATCTTGTCTCCTCTCTGGGTTTCCGTCTCCCCATCTGTCAAATGGGAGAATTGGCCTAGAATCAGTGGTTTTCAGCTTTTTCAGATCCATTATCTACCTTCATAACAAATAACTTGTAATGTCTCAAAGATAGAATGACCTTTTAACAATTTCAAGTATATATATAATATATACACATCTACATACATATGTGCTTGTATACACTCTGACTATAATGTAAAGGAAAAGCAGAAAGAAATCGTTTGTAATAAAATAGTGTGCACGTCACTATGTAGATGTTCACTCACACCCACACTAACACCATGAAGTATCAGGTAAAACAGCATTCTGCCCCAAATGCAGCCCAAAACAGGTCGGTTGTATCAGTCAATTGCATTGTTCTTAGAGTTGTAGTTTCCAAAGGTGTGAACAATTCTCAGTGAAGTTTCAAACAAAAAATACATGGTCTTTCCTCAGTTGCATTCCAAAATACTTGGTATATATTAAAACTGTATAAAAAGTATTGTCTGGTGGGCCATTTGAAAGTTATCGGTGGGGTGGCCTAGGACTGCCCTGTGGGTTTCATTCGGAGCATTTAACACCCCTGTATCCTGTCTTTAAGACAATCCAAACACCCCCACAAATTTCCAAAGCACCCCTAGGGGCAGGGTCCAACCCTTGAATAATCTTTCAGCTCCCTCCCAGCTCTAATTCTGGACCTCATTCCTGGCTTATTCAACAAACTTTTGTGAAGTGCCCACTGTGTGCTGTGCCCCAGGCTTCAGCAACGAACAGGCAGCCAGAGCCCCTGCTCTCTGAGCCAAGCTGAAATCTGGAAGGACCTCAGCCTTCACCCTGCCATTTTACAGAAGAGGAAACTGAGGCCCAGAGAGGCTTGTATTCAGCATCACACATCCTCCTGGGGCCTAACCAGAACCCGAGCTTCAGGGAGGTACCGCAGAATGGGTCCAAAGCCTTCCCTCCACTCACGTCTCCCTCCTCCATCCCCTGCAGTGCCAGCTGCCCTGACCCTGGACCCGGGCACAGCCCACCAGCGCCTGATTCTGTCAGACGACTGCACCATCGTGGCCTACGGCAACCTGCACCCACAGCCGCTGCAGGACTCGCCAAAGCGCTTCGACGTGGAGGTGTCAGTGCTGGGCTCTGAGGCCTTCAGTGGCGGCGTTCACTACTGGGAGGTGGTGGTGGCAGAGAAGACCCAGTGGGTGATCGGGCTGGCACACGAGGCCGCAAGCCGCAAGGGCAGCATCCAGATCCAGCCCAGCCGCGGCTTCTACTGCATCGTCATGCACGACGGCAACCAGTACAGCGCCTGCACGGAGCCCTGGACGCGGCTCAACGTCCGAGATAAGCTTGACAAGGTGGGCGTCTTCCTGGACTACGACCAAGGCCTGCTCATCTTCTACAACGCCGACGACATGTCCTGGCTCTACACCTTCCGTGAGAAGTTCCCTGGCAAGCTCTGCTCCTACTTCAGCCCCGGGCAGAGCCACGCCAATGGCAAAAATGTGCAGCCCTTGAGGATCAACACCGTCCGCATCTAATGCGACGGAAGGGAACCGCAAGCACCAGGGCCGTGGCTGCCAGCAAAAGCCCTGCCCAGGAGACAGGAGGCCTGACTCCGGCCCAGCTTGGCCAGGCTGAGATCTCAGGCCAGTTGGTTACCCTTCAGCCTCCCTCATCTGTAAAATGGAGGTTGTGCTCCACGATTCCTAAGCCCTCTTCCAACATTGATGTTCTGTAGCTCTGACCTTGATGGGGATGTACCTTTGGTCCAAGAATGTGACATGGCTTCTCCTCAGGGCAGCCCCTGCCCGACCCTCATCCCCATCCTCCAGGGGGCAGGGGACTGTCTCCCTCTCTCTCCCTCCTGCCCACGTGCTCTAACCTCAGGATATGTCAGAGTGTTGTTGCCAGCAGTTGGCAGCTCGAAAGATACTCAGAACCCTCTTAGGCTCCCAGCCCTAAGGCTGCCCCTGACCAAGCTAGTGATGAGCCAGTTTACCCTTGACCCCAGCCCACAGTGAGCACAGGCAGTGCCTGGACCTAGTGTGGCCTGAGAAGCGCCCTCTCCGTCCACCTCCAGACCAAGAACTTTATTGTTCCTGCTTTCCCCCCTTCTCTGCAGGTAGAGATGGTGCTGTGACCTGTGGAAGGCACCCAGTAGTCGAGCCCACGTGTTAGTTACTGTACCACCACTGTCCTGCCCACGGGTCTAACGGCGGGACAGTGGCACACCTCAAGGCTGATTAGAGCCCAGTAGCCTAAAGGCAGCTACAGGACAAGCATCATTGGATGACGAGGCTTGGATAAGCGTCCAGCCAGACCTCTCTGACCAGGCGAGGGTGGGGGAAGGCTGCGGGGAGCAGCTGTTTCATCAGAACCTGAGAACTGGAAAGGGCCGTTCGGTGGGAACTCTCATCAGGCTTCTATCTCCATTAAGATCCCGTTGTAGAAACAAGAGCTGCTTTAGCTGCTTTAATTAGACAGGATTTATTACTGGGTCCCTGACGGCTTTGCAAAATCATTGCAAGGGCTGGAGGAGCAGACTCTTTGCTGAATTTCTAGGAATGGCTCCCAGCTGCCAGATTCATCAAGTCTCCTGACCAGGAACACTGCTTCGGTGTACAGGAAGCCACGGCTTCAGGAAGCTGCTGACTGCAGAATTGTGCTCCCTCTGCTGCTCGTCATGCCAGCAAATGGATGTCCTGAGGCCTGCCTCTTTCTCACTCAATTCAGTTCCCAAATCCAGGTCTCTATGAAGAATTCTGTTTGGGGAATTGTAAATCAGACCAAGCACCTTCGCTGCAAGGGAGTCTGGGAAATGTAGTTTTCTTTTTTCCAGCCTCAGCCATAAAACAAAACAAAACACTAGAAGGAAGTTCAAATGGATGTTGAACAAACCCATCCATGGTTTTTGCCACTGGAGTCTACCTCCAGGCCTTGGCTTTGAAGTAGCAGTGCCTCCAGGTTTCCTGCTCCAAGGCTCTGCCCCTGTCCGGGGGCAGGAGCCCGAAGGATGGGCCTGCAGGAGCGACCTGAGTGTCTGCCCCCAGCCTTGACTTTTTCTAGCCCTGGGGCCTAGATTCCGAACTTGGAACCTCTGACCAAATCCATCCCAAAGGAGCCAGACTAGCTGAACTTGGGGGTCTCTCACCTCACAATGCTGCCCACTGGGGCCCACCTTGGGCAGGAGAAATCCTCAGTTTCACCCCACCCCTTCCCCTACCGGAATGTGGGCCACCCCCAGCAATATTTTAAATGTTGCCCATTTTGTGAGTTATGATAAATTTGTATTAAAGTTATAGGGTATCCGTGGTCAGTTTCATTCATTTTGACAAAAAGGCAGTCTACATACATTAGCATGGGTAATCCACAAAGCACTGTGTTGGGTAGAGTATTGTGCCCATTTTACAGAAGTGGAAAATGAGGTTAAGAAAGAAGACATGATTTATCTACACAAAGAGAAGAGGCAAAGGCAGCCTGAAATGGGGAGGAAGGAGGGATCAGCAAAGATCTTACGCAGGACAATGGCTGGGTCTACAATAACCTCATTCAGATCCCCGTTTGTGGTCAGCAGGCAAAATGCTAGTACTTTTTGCCCTGGCTGGTGTGGCTCAGTGGGTTGAGCGCCAGCCTGTGAACTGAAAGGTTGTTGGTTCGGTTAGAGGTCAGGGCACATGCATGGGTTGTGGGCCAGGTTCCTGGTTGTTAGAGGCATGCTGATCAACATTTCTTTCCCTCTTCCTCCCTTCCCCTCTCTCTAAAAATGAATAAGTCTTTTTTTTTTTTTAAGTGCTTGTACTTTTTAAGGCAAGCCCATGAAGTTGGTATCATCTCAGTGTTTGACTGGAGAAATGCTACTTCCTAGGGGACCCACAGCCAGTATCAGGAGAGCTAGAAATCAGACCCAGGCCCATCCAAAGCTAGAGCCAAACTCTTCACTGTACCCCCCCGGGCACGCTTCTCAACTTTGAGGACTGCTTCAGTGACAGGAAGTAGCCCCCGGAACTGTGATCTCCCTGGGACTCAAAATGGAAGCTTAACCCAGGCTGCACACCATGGTGGAACTGTGCAACTGTGAGTCAAGACTCAACTGCAAGCCAAGCCTCTTGTGTCTCCTGGGGTCAGGGGTGGACCCATGAAAACACTGTGTGAAGCTGAGCAGGTCCCCTCTCTCCCTGGGCCTCAGGCTTCCCATCTCTATTGGGGGAAGGGCCAGAGGTCTAGTTAATTGATAGCCAAAGTCTGGCTCTGATGGTTCAGGATTCTGTGAGTCTAATGTTCGTCTCAGCTTGGCCTGCTCAGCACCTAACAAGGCCATTAACTCCGGATCCTTCTCTCTGGGGTGGAGCAGGAACAGAAAACAACAGAGATAAGGTCTCTTGGCAGCACAGAGCTTGGCTCATGGGCTCTGGGGATGAGCCTTCCCTCCTGCCAGAGATCATCCCGGGAGGCTGACTGCTCACCCTGAGCAGCATTCCCAGCTTCCTTCCCTCCTGTCTGGGTCCAGGCTCTGCACACTGTCCCCAAAAGCTCCACCAGCAGATCAGTTGCAAAGGACCATGTCACAAGCATAAATACAGGAGGTGGGGGGTGGGTGCTGGCCAAGGTGCTGAATCATCATTGCCGCCCCCACCCCCCAGGGGCGTATGGTTATTTCTCCTTACCCACAATTCCCCCCAGTTCCCTGGGAATCCTGAACCACATAAGGGAAGAGGGCGTGATGGGAAAAGGGAGTGATGGGAAGTAAAGCAGAAACCTGGGGAAGGGGAGGGGGGAGACAGGTGTGCGGAGGATGTGGTCGGGAGGCACAACCTCCAAAATAATAGAAGAGGAAATGCTTTTATTTTGAAATGTGCTCATTTTTCTTTATTTTTCCTTTTACCTGGATGAACTTCTGTGGGTTTTTAACCCTGAATACAGCACAGTCTTCTATCTTATTTCAAAATTTCAACAGTTCTCTCATATTACTATTAAAAAATGCTCTCCACTCACCCTAGGAATTAGATGAAGTAGAGGAGGAAGTGACACTTGGGACCAGAGGCCCAGGGGCTTCCTACTCCAATGTCATGACAACAGAGAGCATTTCAAAGATGGAACCAGAGGCACAAAGCCCAGGTTCTCATGAGCTCCCCCAAACTGTGGGCCTGGATGTGATCACGTCTGAATGCTGGAGAAGCCTGGTGGACTTCTAGCCCAATTCTGAGGCCCAGAGAGAGTTGGTTTCTAGCTCAAGATCATACAGCACATGGCAGAGCTGAGGCCAAAGCCCAGGCTTCCTGGTTCCCAGTTAGCGCATAGGAGAGGGGGAATGGCCAGTGGAGAGGGCCCCTGCCCAGGCAAGGAAAAGGAGCACAGAGGGGCAGCTGCAAGTGGGCAGGGCCGGGGCTGAGGAGGGAGGTGCTCAGAGGAGAAGGACCCCCATGTGTAAGAAGGTCTGCAAGGGCTGCAGCTCAAAGGTCATAGAGCCGGGAAGTTCTCTCTAAGGTGCAGACCAACCAGCTGAGCATGCAAGTCAGCATCACAGCCTCCAGGAGGGCTACTGAGAGACCACGGATCTCACCTCTGTCACTTCACAGATGAGAAAACGGAGACCCAAGTGGGAGGACAGCAGCCTGTGGGGCAGAGCCAGACCCAACCCAGGTCTCCCAACTCCCGGCTATCCACTCTTTTCACGCAAGTTTTAATCTCCCCCCTGTGGATTCTGGTGCCTCCTCCCACCCCCTGGGAACCTTGATCGTGAGCAGAAGGAGAAGGGGAGTGGCCAGGGCCCCCACAGCCCCAGGCACCAAGAGCTGGGTGCTTTCCTCCATCCTCACCCCCAAGGAGAAGGGAGAAGTGGCCGGGACCCCACCGGCCCCTCCTCCAGGTCAGAGCCAGTTGGTGCCTGCCCACACCTGGTACCTCTGTTGCCGGCAGCGGCAGCGGAGTCCAGAGCCAGCACCAGCCACAGCAGGGGCAAAGCCACCTGGGCAGCTGCTGAAGCCACAGGGAGTCACAGGTAAGTGAGGGCACAGGGAACGGTGGCCCCAGGGGGTCCCCTGATTCCATGGCACCTGAATCCAGCCCTGAGGCATGGAGTGGTTTGGGGGTTTTGAAATCTTTTTTTTTCCCAGACAAGGGGCTTTTGCCCGTTCACTCCCTGGGCCCAATTCCTCACCCCCACCCCTTGCAAACCTGAGGCTGGAGCCCCTCCCTGACTGAACTGCTAGACTGAAAGCAGGAACAGAGAAGTGGGGTCCGGGACTCTGTTTCTACCCCTGGAAGGAGATGCAGATCAGAGCCCCGGGAGGTCCCGGGAGAAACAGCAAAGACTGGCTGCAGGTGTGTGCCTCTCACAGGTGTGGGGCTGTGGGTCTAGGCCTGGGCGAACCCTGCTAAACCTGGGTGGGTCCCAGCTCCATCCCTGACTTTCCAGTGGCCCTGGATGTCTCCCTTATGGGTGTCCACTCCTCACTGGTTCAGCAAGACAGATGGTGACCCTGGGCTATGGGACAACCGCCAGTTCTAAGGTTCTAGCTAGGGGAGGCCTCGTGGAGTTTGCACAACTGTACCCCCCACCCCCTTCCTCTGTCACATTTCTGAAATGCCCCCCTCCACCCCTCCCATTCCATCATCCAAACTTACCCTCCAGCGTTTCTCAGGGTAACTGGCTTATGGTTCGAGGTGCCGCCCCCTTCCTGACCTATGAGCACGTATAATAGGAACCACTCCAAAAGAGTGGCTAGTGGTGGGATTGCAGGCACCACAGCAAGCAGGTGCAGGAAAGATTACAAGGGAGACAGGAAGGGGGAAGGAACTTCTTAGGACTCCACACAGGCAGCACCACAGCAGCCGTTACTGTGTGGGCACAGACCCAGCCAGAAATGGCAGTGGCTCCGTGGACCGAGCCTATCCAAGCCGTACTCTTGGCTCAGCCTTGAGCCCTCACTCCCCTCACCAGCGCCCAAGGCCAGTGGCCACACAACACAGCCTCTCTGTTTCCAGGCGCTTCCTGTGGAGGCAGAAAGGACTGCACGTCATGTTAGAATCAGAGCACCCAAGAATACAAGGATCCTGCGCTGGCTGGTGTGGGTCAGTGGGCTGGAGCGTCGCCCTGTAGACTGAAAAGGTGCGGGTTTGATTCCCCATCAGGGCCCATGCCTAGGTTACAGGTTCAGTCCCCTTTCTGGCGAGTCTAGAGGCAACCAATTGATGCTTCTCTCTCACATTGATGTTTCTCTCCCTCTCTCTCTCCCTCCCTTCCCCCGCTTTAAAATCAACAAGCATGTCCTCGGGTGAGGATTAAAAAGAAGAACATTAGGATCCCAAACAGAGAGTGTTAAGCATATTTTGGTCCTCAGCACCCCTGCTTTTGTAATACTCCGCCCAGAATGCCCTTGCCCTCCTTTTTCTTCTGTTGAAATCGTACTCATCCTTCACATCCCACTCAAGGCGAAGCTGTCCCCCGCATTCCGGTCCAGCAGAACGCAATGCTCTGGGCCCGGCAGCACGTTGGGACTCCCCCTGCCACTAGAACATGAGTATGCCAAGGTAGGGATCATGCCCTGGCTCTGCCTGCTGGGCACAGAAAGAGCCCCAGAAAATGTTTACTGGCTGGTGTCAAAGCTGGAATAGCGAAAGCCCCCCATCTCCGCGTTGGGAGGATTCTTAGAGACCGGAGACAGCTCCTCCCTAGAGATGCAGGGATAGCTGCTGAGTGCGCAGAGTAAGCCACTGGTCACCCCCAGCCAGATTTTGCACAGGGAGAAGAACCAGGGAGTTGGCAAAGGCTAAGAAAGTTGTTCAGCTGTTTGCCTTTTTTTAAGTTATAAAATAACACAAGCTCATTGTTTTAAAAGTTCAAATAAATATAAGACTATCAAGCTCAGAGTCCCCTCATCTGGCTCCCAGAAGTCAACAGCTGTCAACCGTCCGGTGCGGGTCCTTCTGGGCCTGTTTGCTTATGCACAAACACAAACAGGATTTTCTTCTACAAAAATATGATCATTTGTCATCTTTCTCCGTGTTCTGCGGAATAAACTGCAAAGGGGATTGCTGGTCAAAAGGTGTGTCCATTTAAACACGTGTTGCTTTCTTAAGTAAATTTCTTTTCTTACAACACGTTCACTGTAGAAACTTTGGAAGATACAGTAGAGTCACACAAAGGATAAATGGCCATCGCCACTGCCCAGGGATAACCACGGCCGGCGGTTTCTTTGGTGGAAGGTTTTTCAGCCTTTTCTCCCACACGCGTGTGTTCAGTTACAAATATCGGAACACACTCTGCTGTTGTCCCATAGCTTGCTTTTTGTTCTCATTGTTTTGCCACTTAATAACACATTGTGAGCCTCTTCGTGTTGTCAAATGTCTTTTACAGGATCAGTTTAGTATGATACGGGTCATTTGACCTCAGGGCCCCCTAGAAGCCTGCTTGTCCTCACTGACCCCCACTCTGAGTGGGGAGCCTGCTACGATGCTGGCTGGAAGCCATTGCCCCAGGGTGTGACCTCGCTCTGCCCCTTTCCTTTCAGAAAGGGAGTGACCTCGGAAGGCCTTGAGCACCTGCCACCTTTACCCGTCCTGAGCTGAGGCCCGAACACCCTGCTGATGGGAGCCCAGCACCCCTGCAACTGCTCCACCCCTGCCCACTGGAGCAGTAAGTAGACGCCTGGCCCTTTCTTCTGCCACTCCCTGCTGCCAACCCAAGGCCCAGAATGCGAGAGGTGTGCGTGCTTAGGTGGTCTTCACTGTGAGGCAAGGGAGGCCTTAGTGATCTGAGTTGGGGCGGGGGTGGAGAACACCGCTTGCCCTTGTACTTCAGCCAGCTCTTCAGCTAAGCTCTCCCTCATACTGATGGCACTGAGGAAGGAACGGGGACAGGTAGGAACTAGGGGTGGCTGGGAGGGGGCTGAGCTACTTGAAAATTTTCTGGACCCCAAAGCAAATACCCAACTTCTTAGTCTAAGCCAGTGTTCTACCCCAGGAATTTGCTAGTCAAATAGTGTGGAATTAAGTGTAATCTTAGGCAGGACCTTTCACCTCTCTGGTTGGGTGGGGGGTCTCAATACCGTGTGGTTCCTAAGGTACCTACCCAAGCTCTGGAATTCTATAGCCCAATTTGGACCCAAGTTTTCAAATGTTCTCTCGAAGTCCCTGCACACTTTATGATTTGTTGAATTCAATTGTGCACCAGGCCTTGTTTGGGGCATTATTAACATAATTATTCATATGAGCTATCATCTCATTTAATCCTCATTACAAGTCTGAGAGGAGGTACCACTTTTATCCCCGTTTTCCAGATGAGAATGCTAAATCTGGAGAGTTAAAATGATTTTCCAATTAAGTGGCAGAGCACCAATTTTAACCCAGGGCTGTGACTCCCAAGTCCCTGCTCCTTCCCACCCATCCCCATGCCACTCTGTGATGTGGGCAGGGACATTTTTCCCTTGCTACAGTTGAAGAAACTGAGGGCAGAGAAGAGAGGCGAATTCCTCAGGGTTACACAGCAAGTTCATGGCAGAGCAGCACTGGCCAGTTTTCAAAGACAGAAGCTTGTGAACCAGAAGCAGCCTTTGAACTGTATTCCAGAGCCCAGAACGGAACAGGAGTAGGGTGGTCAAGTGGGAAAGGCTGTGTTTGTTCAGCCCAGCCTGGGTCCACCCTCCCCCAGCTCAGCCCAGAGAAGTGTTGACTTTGGGCAAGTCCTATAGAAAAGGTGGTATGACCTGTAGGGTGGGGGAGGGCTGGGCCAAAGGAACGTTTCCCCCCTTTTTTGACCATGACTTGAATTTATTTTTTTAACTTTATTTTTATTGTTGACACTATTGTAGATGTCCTAATTCTTCCCCCTTGTCTACTTCCACCCAGCCCCACCCTCTCTTCCCTCTGGCCATCATCACACTGTGGTCTGTGTCTATGGTCATGCGTATTTGTTCTTTGGCTAATCCCTTCACCTTCTCTCGCCCCGTCCCCCTCACCCTCTCCTCTGAGAGCTGTCAGTCTGTTCCATGCAGCCATGCCTTTGTTTTTATCTTGAGGAATCCCCCCTCTTCTCCAGTCTCCTCCGAGACAACCCCACTGTGCTTACTCTCTCATCTAATCACTTAACCAACAAGTCACTTAGATGAACAATGACAGATGCACCCCAGGTCTCTACCAAGGAGTTGACAGTAACCAGGCAGCCATAGCACATGTGCTGTGGGCTGGGCTAGGACAAGAGGGGAGTCACAGGGACTCAGAGAAGAGCGGCCAGCTGGGGCAGATATGGCTGATGCTGAGACCTGCAAGGTGAGTAAGAGTTGGGCAAAGTGTTTCAGGAAGAGGGAACAGCATGTGCAAGGGATACAGGCTAGGAATGAGGTCATGGGGCTGAGGGTTAAATGTGAGGCAGGGGGGCAGAGTGATGAAGCTGGAGAGGAAAGCAGGAGCAGGTCATACCATGCTGTGGGCCATCTGAGGGCAATGGGGGCCCATGACAAGGATTGAAGCAGGGAATAGGGTATGATCCCATGTGTACGGGGCAGGGCAAGGCTGGAGGCAGGAAGTCCAGAGAGGAGGCTGAGAGGCTGGTAAGGCTGAAGCACAGGGTAGAGTGGAAGAAGGGAAAAGTGAAAGAGGGCAGAAGTGAGGACCCAGTGAATTCTCCTAGGAACACTGGGGGCTATTTCCAAGCTGGATTACCCAGACTCACTTCCCTTCTTCAGCAAGGGCAGGCACGGCAAGCTGGCGATTCTATAGAACAAGACCCAGAGGCCCCACGTTGTCCCCAGCAGCAGCAGAACCCTAGAACCGGATTCTTGCAGTCTCCCACAGCGTCCCCGGGTAAACACGTGTGGTGCCAGGGAGCCCAGCCCAGCCCACTGCTGGACAACAATGATTAGGAGTTCCTCCTTTACATGGGTCCCCTTGCGTCCCTACTAGTCCTAGCTCTGTCTGCCTCTCCCCCCGCCCCCAGACAAGACTGGCCTCCTTTCCATTGGTCAGTCCTTTACAGATCTGTTTATTCCTTTACCAAGGACTTATTGAGGAACTATTATGTGCCAGGTGTTGTCTTACTGGTCTGGGCCACCTGCCTGGCCAATGGTGAGTGTTCAGGACATGCTTGCTGGGAAGCATGTGGACAGCATGAATCCTGGCAGCATGCAGACCTGGGTTCAAATCCTGTCTGTACCCCTTACTTTTTAACCTCAGACAAACCAGCCTCTGTACTGCAGCTTCTCCATCTGATAAGTAGTAATAGCAAAGGCAGCTTGCCAGATTGGATAAGACAAGGCTTATAAAGCACCTGGTGTTACTAATATCACTTCTCTCCCATGTACCAAGCATCTTCTAAGTGCCAAACCCTGTGAGGAAAGGACTATTGGCCACTTGCCCAAAGTCACTCAATCTTTGCCTCCAAGCATGGTCTTGCCCTGTACCATGCCACCTCCAGGCCTGGGACCCGAATATTGTGTGAGCCATGTCTGCGGAGGACAGGGACAGCCTGCCCCAGGGAAGCAGTCCTCTGCCCTGCCCTGACACCTCTGTCCCTTTGCCAGATGTGGGCAGCTTGCAGGCTCCAGTGATCATCATTCCAACCCTGCTCTCCTCGTCCACCCTGCTGGTCATCAGCTGCATCTTATGGAGGACATGCCGCCGGCGGTCTCGGGTCACCAGCCCCAGCCCTGAATCCCAATGAGAGGCCCATGTAAGCCACTCGAGGACCACATGGACAGAGAGTTCCATTTCTGTTCTACTCTTAGTGTCCTTGTGCACAACATCGAGAAAAGCCCTTTGACATCTGTATTGCCCAAAGGTGGGACACGTAACCCCTCGGTCAAAAGGAGAAACTCTCCTTACTCTCTTGAGGCAAGAAAAGATGATGTGCTGTCCTGAATAAAGCCTCACAGCGGCCACAACCACATTGTGTGACCTCAGAGTCCCCTGTACCAGTGTCCAGGGTCTGTTGGATGGTAACTCACCAACCCCTTGGGTCAAGGAAGCCCATTCTGCACCCCTGTAATTGTGGCGCTGAGTGACTGTGGATCAAGGCTGTCCTTAGCCACACACTGCCCCCTCACCTCCCTAGGCCCACCGCCCGCGCCCCCCCCCCACAGCCCGATGGGGCCTCCACAGGGAACCTTACTAAGAAGCAAGTCATCCTCTTCCAGGAACTGGATGAGAGCCCTTCTGGTTTTACCCTAGTTCAGGCAGGGCTCATCACATTATCCAGAACTTACAGTCCTTAGAATTTTCTACTTCTCATATCTTAAAACACTCATATTACCTGTGCATTCCTGAGGTCATGGAGTTTCAGCTTAGTACGTGTTCTTGTGAGGAACATGGCCCTAAAGCCCCTGGCAGGCAAAGCTTGGCTGGTATGGAAACTGACAGGGCCCTGGATTCCTGTCCAGCCTGGAGCCTCCCTTCTCCCTTATCTACTGCCTGAGCTCTGGGATTCAGAGTGAGAAAGTGGGTCTCAGACAGCTGTTACAAAAGCCCAGAATTCTCACCACTGCCCTAAGATCTCAGTTCATCTGCTCTGTCTGCCAGCCTCAGGTTCATGCCTTCTTCCACTCATCCAATGACACCCAAGTATGTACCATGAGCCAGGCATGCCAGGGGCTGGGTTTATAACAAATGAGACCCAGACTAGTAATGTATTGGTTGAAACAGAATAATGACAACAGGGTATAAGAAGCACTTGGATGGGGTACAGAAGTCTGTGCAGCATAAAGAGGCCACTAAACAGCCAGGAGAGGAGGGTTGAGGCAAGCTTTCAAGAAGTGGCATCTAAACCAAGACCTGAAAGTTGATTAGGAGCCTGCTCGAAGGAAGGTGGGATAGTCCAGTCAGAGAGAACAAAAAGTACAGCGTAGGAGTTGGCAAACTCTGGTCCAATTCCTGGCTTTATAAATAAAGTTTTATTGAAACACAGGCATGTCAATACATAAGTCACTACATTCACTTACATATTGTCTCTGGCAGCTTTTGCTCTACACAGCAGAGTGGAATAGTTTTGACAGAAATGCTATGGCTTGCAAAGTATAAAATATTTGCTATCTGGCCCTTGACAGAAAAAGTCTGCTGACTCCTAGAGGTTAGAGAGCTTATGCTGCCTTTTAGGGTCACAGCGGCGGGAGGAACAGTGGGAAACGTGCAGAAGGCAGCTCACAATGAGCTCTTCTTCCCATAGCCATAGTGGACTGATCCAGGACTAGACATGCCTGATTTAAAGATTTTATTTATTTACTTTTGGAGGGGAAGGGAAGGAGACAGAGGGGGGAGAAACATCGGTAGGTTGCCTATCACAGGCTCCCAGCTGAGGACCTGGCCCACAACCCAGGCACGTGCCCTGACTGGGAATTGAACCAGAGACCTTTCGGTTCACAGGCCAGTGCTCAATCCACTAGCCAGGGCTAGACATCCCTGATTTAAACAGACCTGATAGATTCCCTCTTCCTAGGCATTTGAAATATGGAACAGAAGGCCCAGAAATGGAGCCAAGTCACATTAGTGTCTGTGAACCTCTGCTGCTCAGGCCTCCAGTCTGGTTAATCAACACTTCCTTTGATTCAGGAGGCCCTTGCAATCAACCCCCCAAACTTTTAATTTTCCTTTTCCTTCAAAGTCAGTTTCTGTTACTTTTAATGAAAACAACTTTAAAGGAATGGAGATGAAGCTGGCAGAGTATACAGGTTTAGTCAGCATGGTCCAATTTAAGTATAACGTGAACCATATATAATTTTACATTTTCTAGTAGCCACATAGCCACATTGTAAACAGTAAAATGAAATGAGTGAAATTAATTTAATAATATATTTTATTTCACCCAACACATACAAAATATTATTTCAATATGTAATCAATATTTTAAAATTGTTAATGTGATATTTTTATTCTTCTCTTTGGGCTCTATCTTTGAAATCTGGAGTGTATTTTACACTTATAGCACATCCCGAATCATGCCACATTTCAAGTGCTCCATAGCCAAATGAGCTTGTGGTGAACATCATGGACAGCACAGGTTTAGCCACTCAGGCCCTGGCTAAAAAGTCGTGGCTTCATTCTGAAAAACGTGGGCATCCTCTGAAGAGACTCCAGGAAGTAACATGATAAAAAATTTCATTGTAGTTGGATCTCTCTGACTTCCACTTAAAGAATGGGCTGGACAAGAGCTGAGACTAGAGATGGAGAGCTCAGTTAGGAGGAGTTGAAATAACCCAAATAGAAGATGAGAGACGATAATGATGGAGTTGACCAGTGGCAGCAGAGACAGAGAAGCACTTGAAGTCAAGAGATGCTTAGTAGGCAGAAGCAACATCCCTCATCATCATTGTTGCTTGCCACCATGCCTCACTAAAGCCATTTCCCACCTACATCTCCTTCCCATCACTCTGTTCCAAATACCTTCACCTCCCTCTTTGGCAACCCAAAAAGCAACCTGCCTCCACTGTTCACTATCTGTTCCAGGTTAAGATACTTCACATTTAAGCCTGTTTCCTAATTTTTAAATAGAAATAAGTTAAGTGGTTACTATGTGTCACGTGTTGTTCTAACCTCTCTAAATATGTTACATTATTTAATCCTTAGAACAACAGTATGAGGTAGGTACTATTATTCCATTTTACAAATGCAGAAACTGTAGCAGAGTCGCGCAGCAGGAAACACAGGATTCCACCTTAGGCAGGGAGGGATCGGAATTTGTGTGATAATATCCCCTTCACAGAGTCGTGTGAATTAACTGAAATAATTCGAGTGAAGGGCAATGACAGGGCATGGCACACAGCAAGTACTCTATTTTAAAATGTAACACATCTTGGCCTCCAGGTAAAGAATTTGTTCAAAGACCCTGATTTTTTGCGTGAAATCAGGTGTCTCCTCTCGGGTATGACATGGATGGGTGAGGGGTATCCCGGGGACGAGACACCCTAGAAACGCACAGCTTTTTAATCTGGGATCCCCCTGCTATGTTAAATTGAAGCGGAAGTACCTGGTGAGCAAGGGTCCGACTTCCGGTGTTATATTGGGCCTTTCTAGCCGCGGGAAGCTTCCCTTTCCCACGCTACCGCATTGTGAGCTCTCCCAGTTCCCGTGGGAGTCCCGCCCTCGGCGAAAGTTCGGTTTTCCACTGGTGGATTCTGACAGCTGCATCTCCGTCTTTCAACCAATGGATTCTGCCGCCTTTTTTTCACTGTTTGGTAAACTCAGACCCTCCTCCCGGCCAGCAGAGGGCGCGAGAGTTTGTGGCTCGAAACCTAGGAAGCTCTCGGCACGGAAGTGACGTCACGATACCGGAAGTCCGAGGGGTCTGAGGGAGGATTTCGGGGGTTGGAAGTCGAGTGATCTCGGCTCCAAGAAGCTGTAGTTAAAGTAACGTTTCCGGCCCTCACCTTCTCAGATGCTCAAATGAGAAAACTGAGGCCCTAGAGAGAGGGGCTTGCTCATACTCACTGAGACCAGCGCGCCTGCACTCGACTCCTCGGAGCAGAGGGACGGCTCCTTGCGGGGTTTTGAAGTCGGCAATATTCATAGTGCACTGACGGGGAAACCGAAACCCGGAGAGAGACAGGGACTTGCAGGGTAGGCAAGGTTGCCAGACTTAACAAATACAGGGTGAATAGTTGAAGTTGAATTCAACTACACAACAATGATTTACTATAAGAATATCCCAAATACTGCATGATCCATAAATGCGTCCTGTATTTTACCTGACATTCTTAGGTCAAGGTCACCCAGCTGAGTGGAAGAGCAGAAAGAGCTATTGAGACGTCCTCGATGCCTCCCCACCTAAGGCTCATTAATATGTAGATGTGTGCTTTTCCTAGGTGTCATCCTGAGATGGCCTGAAGGGCCCACAGCCCTTTCTGGTCAGTGGTCTTCCCTCCGCAGGATCTATCTAGGCTACTGTTCAGGAGCTGAGAGTGGGCCAGATGCCTACCACCAAGGATTCAGGGGTACCCCTTCCCAACCCCCCCACCCTCCAAGACTAGTTTATTCAAGACAGTAAGTACTTACTTTGTGCCAAGCACAAACCCAGGCAAGTAGGAGAAACTCCCTGCCTTTTTTGAAATGAACAGATTTGCAGGAAAACAAGTTTAGAGGAAAATTATAATACACTGTAGTCAACAGTTCTTTAATGTGGGTAAATGCAGAATGCTGTGAAAACTCAGAGAAGTGATAAATACTAACCAAGAGAAAAGGGAGAGATACCTCAGCTGAGACCTGGAAGATTCAGTCATCAGTTATTTATTGAGTATCTGTGTGTAGGGCAGTGTTCTAGGCACCCGGGGACACTGAACAAAACAAATTTATGCCCTTAAGAGCTTAATTCTAAATAAAATGTATGTCAAGCGGTGATCTGTTGGGAGGGGCCATTAAGATTACAAAGGGGATTATGGAGTGCTGGGATGGGAGTGGGACAGTTACAGTTGTAAAGAGGATGGTCGGGAAAGCCTCAGAGAGGTGACATTTGAGCCAAGACTTGAAGGGGTGGGGGGAAGAGATCATGAGGGTGTTTGGGGTTATAAGGGAATGTGTCTGGCTTGTTAGAGGAACAGAAAGAGTGATGTACTACCTCCGATGTGGTAGCTTTCTAAGGGATGTTTACTGATACCATTGACAGTGTGTTTCTTGCCTTAAGAATCTTCAGAATCCAATTCCTGTTCAGTGTGACTCCACATAACTAGGTGGGGAACCGCTTTGAATAGGGGGTTCAGAAAAGACCTTCCTAAGAAGGGGACATTTAAGCGGTGGCCTTTATGATGAGAATGAGCCAACCCTGGAGAAGCTGGAAGAAGAGCTACTTTGGCAGAGGGAACAGCATGGCAAAGGCCTGGAGGCAGAAAAGAGCCGGTTAAGGGCGAAGAGCTGAAAAGAGGCCAAGGGCTGGAGCATGGTGGGAAAAAAGGCAGCATGAGATGAGACGGGAGGGGTGGGCAGGGGTCTCAGGCAGTTCAGCCTTTATTGGCATCACAGTGGGAATCAACCAAAGGGTCTTCAGCAGAAGACTGACGAGATAGGATTCATGTGTCACGAAGAGATTCCTCTGACTGCTAGGAGGCTGCACTGGATAACTTTGCTGGTTGAATTTTTTCAGGCATAGCTGCTCACCCCAGAGGTGCCAGGAGAGGGTTTAAAATGGAGCAAAGGGTTGAGTGGGAACAGCCACCCTTTTGTCTCCCCCATGGTCCCTTTACAGCTGGAATGAGCTAACTTGGGCAGCTGGGTTTCCAAGGGGAGGGATGACACTGACCCACAGAGCCACCATCCTCCTCCTGAGTAGGGGTGGACAGAGATGACAACATGTGTCCCTCAGACCCCCGGGTCACCCCCCCCCATCCGGCTCCCTAGCCAGCCCCTCCTTAACCAGGAGGGGGACGAAGGAAGTGCATGCTACCACCAGCAAACCCCCCCACCCCCGTCTCCTCCCTCTGCCCATTTGGAATACACTTTCAATGATCTTCTCAAAGGTTCTGTCGTGCTTCTGCTCCAGAAGCAATAGGGCTCCCTACCGTCTGCAGAATTAAGTGCAAATTCCTGGCTCTGTTATTTAAGACCCACTGCGTGTGCGCTGCAGTGTGAGTTCCTTGAGAACTCAACTCGTCTCTGCATCACCTTGCCCGCCACCAAGTGGCTGCAGTAAGGGATCAACAGGTGCTCAAGGAATTACTTTTCAAGATCCATAGAGATGGAAAGTAGATTAGTGGTTGCTGGGGGCTTAGGGGAGGGGAAAATGGGGAGTGACTACTGATGAGTTTCTTTCTGAGGTGATGGACATGTCTAGAATTAAATAGTGGTAAGGGTTGTACAAACACTATACTAAAAACCGTCAAGTTTTATACTTTGAGAGGTGAATTATAAGGTATGTAAGTTACATCTCAATTTTTTTTAACGCAGAAGGAAAATCTTTTGGGTCACCTGTTGCAGCTGAGGAACACTAAAATCTGAACTCCTTTGCTTAGCCTGAGACCCTCACAGCATGGAGGCGCCTTTGTCCTGACAAAAACTTCGAGTCTGAGGAGACTTCAGCATCAGGGCCCTTGCACTGGCCGTGGCGGTATCTGTGGCCAGCCCTGTTCTAACAGTGACTGCCTACCAAAACCAACCACGCCATGTGGGCATTACTCTTACTACCTTGCAGACCTGCAAGGAGGGTGAGGATGCAGGGTCTCCTCAAAACCTATCTCTTACTCTTTATCTTTGGTGTGAACTTCCAAAGCTGTGTCAAATACTCCATTGCCCCCACTTCGGGTCAGGCCATAGGCTGGGTGCCAGGTTCACCCAGAGGCCCCTCTCAGTCATGAGCTGAGCTCCAGGGCTGAAGGGAAGCAACTCTGACCCCACCTCAGCCCCTGACAGCTCACCCTTCTTCATGCCGCCAGGCACGGAGGCCTGTGGAGAGGAGAGAGATGAGTCCAAGAAGCTGGTGCCAGCAGGAGATGCCCACACTGCAGCCAGGTCAGGACGGAGGCACAGGCCAGGGGTCCTCAGTGCAGGGCGGGAGATCTCACTGCTGGCCTATCCCAGGCTGAGCTGAACTTCCGGATTCCACTGGAGTATTAAAAAACCTAAATATTTATTTGTTTCATATTTACAAAGGTGGCAAGAAGACCAAGGGAGACCCCAAGAGCACCCCTCACCTGGCTGACCAGGCCCTTTGCGCTGCAGAGGAGGCAGACACAGCTGGAAGGAACAGGATTTATGTTGCATACTTGAACTACAGCGAGTGTAAGCCTGGTCCTATGTACAGGGCAGAGACACTGCAGGTGGAGTGTCGGGGGTAGCAGAGCGAGCACCGGGGTCCTAGCCAGAGGGTGCCCTGCTTGCCACCTTCCCCACCTCTCCCAGAGGCATCTTTGTGGCCCTGCTGGAGTTCTCCCAGGGGAATGGAGCCTGCTCACATGATGCTCGCCGGGGTGAAGACGGGGGCCACGCACAAGGTGTCTGTGATCTCCCAGCCGCAGGACAGAGGCTTGCACATGCCCTCAGCGTCCCCGTCCTGTTCTGCAGGCAGCAGCTGCTTTCGCAGTGCTTCCCTGTGGGTGAGAGACGGACACCGGAGGCCACCAGCGTGGGACCCACAGGCTGGGACTCCCAATGGCCCTGCACTCGAAGACCTGGCCCCATCAGGTATAGGGGTTGCATCTGGGCCCCAGAGCCCAGCCTCAAGCAGGGGAAGGCCTGCTGACCCCTCTTCCCCAACCCTTCTAGTCCAACCTCCCAATAAGGAAAGGAACCCATGTTTATTGAGCACTTACTATGTGCCAGGCACTTTACTTACGCTATCTAATTTTATCCTCTCCCCAAACCTGTAAGGGCAGCATGATCATCCCCATTCTATGGATGAGGAGGAAGTTGAGACAGAGAAGTGACCTGCCCAAGGTAGTAGAACCAGGGTTCCACCCAACTCTCTCCCACATTCTTTATACTCTAAGCTTGGAACTTAAAAAAAAAAAAATCATCTCCTTTCCCATTCCAAAAATCCCACAGACTCTTTCTCCTCCTACCTACCTATGTTGATACACAGCTCCACCATCTGATCAGCCACAAGTTGGGAGTCTTGTCCCCACACCCAGACGATCCCTGCAGAGCCCAGCTCCTGAACATCCTCACGGGTGCACACCCCTCTCCATTCCCGCTGCCACCGCCATCTCTAGCCGGGAACACAGTCTCCCTGATCTGCTCCTGCCTCCTCCAGACATTTTTGGTCCGTGGCCATCTTTCCAAACAGCAAATCCCTGCTCTTGAGTTGCCAGCAGCTTCCCTCCGCTCAGGCCCCACACGATCTGGCCTGGGCGGCCCCTCCAACCACGCCCATCCTCACCTCCTGGGTGCCATCACGGCGCCACCTTTCAGGCATGCAGGCGCCCCAGACCTGTGCACACGGTTGGCCTCCCCCTGCATCGTCTCCCCCACTAATTCCTCCTCAGTCTTCAGGTCCCAGCTTCAGCGACTGAACGAACCTCAGGGGAGCCTTTGCTAAATCCCACAGCACAACATCCTTCTCCTTGATAACAACAGGGCTCGATACCTGCTTCTGCGACATTCCTTCCACTACAGCAGGGCAGGGAGTTAGTGCCTGGGGCCCCGGTGCTAACGCTGGCACAGAGTGGGCGCTTATTCGGTGGGGAGGGCAGCTGCTCCTGCCCTCCGCAGCCATCTCCCCAGCCCCAGAAGCGGGATGGGGGGCTCTTCACTGTTGACCACCTGTGTGATCTCAACCGAGTGACCTGTTTGTGGTAACGCTGATCCCACAGAGTTTTGTGTGGTTAGAAGGAAATAATCATAAATCCTGATAGAATTGTTTAACAAACTCAGCTTTCCTCCCATCTCGTTCACCTTCTTGCCACACTAGATCCCAGCGCTGGCCTGGTGAGGCAAGCAGGGCCAGTGTTAGGCTCATTTTCTAGGTGGGAAGACGGAGGCTGAGCGAGCACACATCTTTCTGGGGTCACAGAGCAACCACTCAACTGGTCAGCTCCATGTGCGTTCACCCAGAATCCACATGGTAGCTAGAGCGGTCTCTCTAAAATCCAAGTCAGACCATGCCAGTCCCCTGCTTCAGGCCAGTCCGTGCTTTCCCCTTGCTGCTCAAAGCCCTTCGTCAGTCCCAGCCCTGCCCCTTCCCCTGCCACGACCACCTCACATAGTTTCAAGAAGGCAGAATGCTCGCTCCCTGTTCCCTCTTCCTGGAACCCCTCTCTGCCTCCTGCTGCCTAACTCCTCCTCATCTCCCAGGCTTTACTTCCTGGGGGTGTGGATCTGGGCCCCAGTGGGGGATCTAAGCTCCTACAGCCTGCCCTCTCCACCCAGCACAGAATTATCAGGAGTCCTGCCTGTTTCTCTGTGTCTCTCCCTGGCTCTGAGCTCCTCCAGGGAAGCTCAGCCTCATTCACGGCCACAGCCCAGTGCCGAGCGCGGGCCTCTCTAGGAATCAGCGGCCAAGAGCTGCTTGTCAAACTGGATCTCACAGAAGCAGGGTCTCAAATCTCAGGTTTCCCTCATTGCTTCTGTCCAGCCTGCTCCTTCTCCTCCCCGCACTCCATTTCCCAGGAGGGCCCCCTTACCAGGCCACCCGGGACATGGCATAGGTGATGCGGCAGGTCTGGGTCCCTGTGAAGAAGGAACCCATGCCCACGGTGTAGGCGCCCATGTCCTCAAAGACCAGCCAGTCCCCTACGTGTAGCTGCGGCAGCCACAGGCCCTCAGCTATGCAGTCACAGCCATCAGGCGCCGGGCCCCACAGGCTGCTGCTGAGCAGGGGCTGCTCTGTGGGTGGTTTCTGCAAGAGAGAGGGGTGACCACATGCACTTTCCTAGGCACACTGTTCACAGCTCATCCCTCCCTCCCTCCCAAACCCTCCATGGCTGCCACAGCCAATAGGATAAGGACTGGATGGGCCTCTTAGACTCTGAAGCCGCAATGCCTCTTAAATCCAGGCTCCAACACTTGCTAGCTGTGTGACCTTCGGCAAGATTTTTTTTTTTTAAGATTTTATTTATAATTAGAGAGAGGAGAAGGGAGGGAGAAAGAGAGGGAGAGAAACATCAATGTGTGGTTGCCTCCCACATGGCCCACACTGGGGACCCGGCCCGCAACCCAGGCATGTGCCCTGACTGGAAATCGAACCAGCGACCCTTTGGTTCACAGCCCGCACTCAATCCACTGAGCTACACTAGCCAGGACCCTTCGGCAAGATTCTTAATCCCTCTGTGCCTCCGCTTGCTGATTTGTAAAATGGGAATGATAATGGTATCTAACTCACAGGTTACTGAAGGGATATATCGGTATACATGAAGCATTTAGAACAGTGTCTGATGCATGGCAAGGACCGGCAAGACACCGCTATCATTGTCATTGCTAGCACCTCTCTGCCTCAGTCTTTCCTGGCAAATCCGCCCCTTTCCAGACCCTAGGTGTGTCATCACCTCTGCAGCCTGTCCCCTGGGCCCCACCCTGGGGCATCCTGTCCCATGAAGGCCTCCCAGGACCCCTCATTCCATACCAGGCCCGGTCACGAGAGCCAAAGTACAAATGTGAGTGAGACCCAGCCCCCCTCGGGCCCTCAGTCTGGTGAGGCACGCCTCCAACGATCACAGAGAGGCCAGGCAGAGGTCACAGAGGGCCCCGTGGGGTGAACATTAATTATTCCAATTTCAGGGAAACTGGGGCTCTGGGAGGTTAAGTGACTTGCCCAAAGACACAACTACCAATGACATTAAATTTTAATGTTTTTCTTAAATGAATTCCAAATCCAGAAAAGAAATGTGGTACACAGACCATTTGCAGACAACCAGGATGCCAATGCAGTTTGTCTCAGTGTGGGGGACCCTGCCAGGCAGGTCCCAGAGGAGCAGTCATGATTGAAAGATGGACTTGACGGGATCCTGACCATGCCCTTCCAGGCCCTCACTCCACTTCCCACTGCACTCACTGTCCTAGTCATTCTGGTTGCTCTGCACGCCCCAAGTGAGCCCTGCTTCCTCCCTCAACCCCAGCCTTCCCCGTGCCATTCCTCGAGGCCCCGAACCTGCCAATCCCCAACTCCCCTTTAGGTCAGCAGTCCTCAACGTTTTTGGCACCAGGGGCCAATTTTGGTTTCGTGGAAGACAATTTTTCTATTGTCCGTGGGGGGTGGGGCATGTGGCCAGGGGGTTTGGGGGGTGGGGAAGGAGGCAGAGCTCAGGCCTGGGATTGGGGTGGGAGGCAGGAGGCGGAGCTCAGGTGGTAATGCAAGCAGCATCCACTGATGGGGAGGAGGGAGGTTGGGGACCCCTGCTTTAGATCTGAGTTAACATGGCTTCATGGAAGCCTTTCCTAAAACTTTATGCACCCCCAAGCTTTGCCTCCATAGCATTAACATTAATTTATAGTTAGGCATTTGTGAAATGTGTCTGCTCAGCCTGCAGACTATAACTTCCATGAGCCCAGAGGTCCTGATAGTCTTGTACCCCATCTTCTCCATGCCCTGCAGTCTGGCACACAGTATGGGCTTTTTGAATAATACCTTTTAAACAAATGAATGGGAAATACATGAGTGAAAAAAAAAAAGACACGAATAGAAGCCATCTAAAGAGCCTAGAAGGAAGCTGTGGAGAAGACCAACAGAGGAAAAAGGAAAGGCATTTTGATACATCAGCCAGCAGCAGGAATGGGTAAAATTGAGAGAGAAAAGCCACAGTTTCCATAAGCAAGTTTCATATCTTTGACAAAAAATTAATAAGACATTAGTCTCATTAACTTAAAAAAATGTACATCTTATTAACATCAATAATGAGACCCTGCCCGACATGGCTCAGTTGATTCAGCATTATCCACAAAGCTAAAGGTCACCGGTTCGATTCCCAGTCAGGGCACATGCCTGGGTTGCAGGCATGGTCCCAGGTTGGGGCACATGAGAGAGGCAACCGATCGATGTTTCTCTTCCTCTCTCTCTCCCTCCCTTCCCCTCTCCCTAAAAATAAATTTTTAAAAAAGGATTAGAGTTATCATATATTCATTCATTCAACAAATACTTATTGAGCAACTACTATGTGCCAGGCTCTGATATAGGAGCTGGGGATGCAGCAGTGAACACAAAAAAACAAAAGTTCCCGTGCTCAGGAAGCTCACATGCTAGAAGGGGAGACATACATATAGCCTTGTTCATATAACTTAATGTTCTTGTTTATAAGCTTTCTGTTAATAAGTAAAATTAATCTTAGTTGCTCTGAATTATTTCCCTTAGCTCTAATCAGTAAAAAATTGTTAAGCTAATTTTTAAAGATCGTACTGGGGATTGGGAGGAATGCTACATAAATGTACCAACAAGAATCCTTGAAAAAAGAGATTTCAAAGGCTTTTCTACAGTAAAGTTTTAAAAAAAACACAACAACTTTGAGTTATGTTAGAGTTCTCTCACTTCTTATTAGTGGCATGAATTTTATAAAAAGTGGGGAAAAGAAATAATGCAAAGCTACCCTCTTGCTATTTAAAGCCATTTTTTTTTTTATCTGCAAAATACAGAGCGATACGACAGTAGGTGCACAGCTGTGAGCACATGAAAGACAGAGTGGCAAGAAGCTTGAAAGTCTCAGCTCCCTTTACAAGTGCAAAAACTGAACGGAAATGGATAAACACCTGTGAAAACACAAGATACCTATGCAAATAGTACCTATAAAAATACAAACACCTGCTACTGGGGCCCCCTCTGTTAGAGAGGGCAGGGCGTTTCCAGGTTACAAAGCATGCCCACCACTACCTCACACTTCATCTGGAAGCCTTTTGTAACTACCATTGTACAGACGAGACAAGTCAGAGAGAGGAGGGGACCCGCTCTTGGTTCCAGAGGGAGTGAGTAGCAGAACACTGAGCAGTCCCAGACGAGGGACCTGCGAGCTGCATCCACTGGCGGCCAATATCTGAGTGGATCCACGGAAGAAACAAGGTCAAACATCTGAAACGGCCCATGGCCCTGATGTAACTTCCCAACTTGTAAAGAATAAATGGACAATTCCTATACTACCTAAAGCATACAAAAATATTTAAAATGGAAAAATGAGATGAACAAGAGCAGCACACAAAAAGGAAAGAAAACAGCAAGCAACCAGTAAGTCTGAAGTTTGCTTTTTCCCTAGAGCACCCTGTACTGAGGCAGTTTTGGGCAAGTTTCTTCCTGGTTGGTTGATATGCGTAATGCCTCCAGGAACTTCTTAACACTTCACAACTGAATGCCCCATGACCCTCTATCAGCTGAAATTCTTCGGCTGCCAAATAAATGCTGGTGGGCAGATACAACTGAGAGAGAACACTGTGGAATTTCCTTGCTTGTTCTAAAACAGTGCAAGAGAATTAGAAGGACTTTTAAAAAATCTTCTATTGAGGACTGGTTGATCTCAGGTCACGTCTGTCTCCAGTTACTGTTTCTTTTTATACAATTCCTCAACAGAGTTCTCTCTACAAGCTTTCCTAGTCTTTACAATTAAAGCACTCTGATCAGCACTTGCTACTCCACTGAAACTGCCCGGCAAGGCCAGCCGTGATAACCCGAGTGAGAGGTCCCATCCTCTTCCTACTTCCCTTCAGCACTGTTTCACAGGACTGACTTTTCCTTCTTGAACCATTTTCTTAGCTTTTGCAGTGATGTCTTGCTTATCAGTCTTTGCTGGTTCCTCCTCTTCTTTTCCCAAAGAATTGTTTGTAGACTTCTCTACACTAATTCTCTTGCTGAGAAGACCCTCTACATTCTATGGCTTTAAATACCATCTCTAATGAAGACACAGATTTATATCTCCAACTTATCTCTCCTAAACTCTAGAGTTCTCAGATTGCTTATGTGATATGTGAACATAGAGGCAAAAGTCCAAAATGAATCCTCGGCTAACCAAATCCACACTCATATTCCTCACATGGAAGGCGGGTACAATATGAACAAGTCAATCACTGGCTTCATTATAACATGGAAAATAAAGACCCACAATTCAAATGTAATTTTCTCTGTACATATCAATATGGCAATCATTGGCCTATAGCATCTATTCTTGATTAAAACTACACAGAAAACAAAACAAAATCCCACAATGAAGAGTATTTAAAATAAGGAGATAACGCTAACTTAACGGAGATACACTAGAATGGCCTCATTTCAGAACCAGAAGCAACCCTAGTAATTAAAGTTCGACCCTCTCATTTTCCAGATGAAGAAACAAGAGAAACAAGGCTCAGAGAGATTAAGTAACTTGCCTAATGTTATTCAGCTAGTATATGGCAGAGCCAGGACTCGAACCCATGTCTTCTGACTCCAAGACTGAGGCTTTCTGTCATCATTCCTATTTTATATATCATGAGAAATTCTGGCAATTGCTATTAGGGGGGAAAAGAAACAAAAACGGTATAATATATAGAAAATGAAGAAACACAGTATCACATTGCAGAAAACACGTTTGCCCCTCTGGAAGGCTCAGAGGGGGAGGTGTGGCTACCAGAGGAAACCAGTGAGTGCCCACGTGTTTGCCAGTGTCTCAGCTCAAAACACAGGGCAACGCTTCCACTCGCAGCTGTAATGAAAGCACTAAGTTATCAAGTTCTTGGATGTGCTTGGGCCACAATAATACTTATTCAAAGGAAATAGTAAAACTTTAATGGGAGAAATAAAATACAAGACCTCTACCTCTCCCAGCTGGAAAAACTTAGTAAAATAAAAAGGAGAATTCTTTGCAAGTTAATAAATAGATGAAATAAACTACTACTAATTAAAATCCGAGATAGTTTTCTAAATGTTGGAAACAGTGTGATAAAAGAAAAATGGGACTATCAAAGAATGTTAATGAGAAAGCATGGCATTCAAGTTTTTGTTAAATATTTAATCCATACAAAAGAACGTTTGTATCATGGGTGAGATATAGGAAATAACAATAAAATGAATATGGATGTATTCCCTACCCAGCTGAAGAAATACAAAATTTCCAGTATCTCTGAAACCCTTGTGTGGCCCACCCAGTGACATGCCCCTTCCCTGACCCCTCCTGAGGTAGCCAGTATCCTGAATTTCATTTTCATCGTTCTCTTGCTTTACTTTGTTTTCCAAGAGCATAGC